>ML438163.1:1576-93967 GCA_005239525.1 Nicotiana knightiana | reverse complement strand
ATATATATATATATATATATATATATGAAATCAACATGCTTTAAAAGCCAACTTCAGTAAAAACCCTTCGAAAAAAATGTGTTTTTCAACAATTTCAGAAATAAAAATACCCAAAGGATTTAGTGTAAAATGAAATAAATCATAAGTGGCCCCTCGGGCCAAAACATGAACCATAAATCGTCCCTCGAGCAGAACATCACACAGCATACCTCACAGTCACTCATTATCAGCCCCTCGGTCAACCTCTCTGTCACTCATTCCTCCCAATCACTCGTCACTCAACACTCGGCACTCGCACCCAGTAGGTACCTGCGCTCACTAGGGGTGTGTACAGACTCCGGAGGGGCTCCTTCAGCCCAAGCACTAATATCAAGACACCTCGTGGCATATCATATCCTCACAATCAGGCCCACGACCTCACTCAGTCAGATACTCTCAAAAACTCCTAGGGCGTATCAGTAAAAAATTCGGTACTCGACCCAAAACATCGTTTTATATCTCAAAATACTGTAAATAAATCTGAGTTTCGAAATCAATTAAATATAACATGACTGAGAGTAAATCACAAATCAACACAGTGAGGAAAATAGCAGTAAAAAGCCCCCAAGGGGTCTAAACAAGTCGGCACGAGGCCCCAAACATGGCTTATAGCCCAAATATAGCAATAGTTTTAGAACACAATTTAACATATGATTTAGAGTAAAATACGCAACTCAATAGTTGCCGCGGAGAGGACCAAGTCAAATCCAAAAATCAGTGTGCGCTACATACTCGTCATCCGACATGTACGCCATTCAAAAAATAGTGAGAAATACGATGTCTGGGGTTTCATACCATCAGGACAAGATTTATAGCCATTACTTACCTCCACCCGGGTAAATATACTAATCCGCGATGCTCTTGGCCTTCAAATTGGCTCCCGATTTCTTTGAATCTAACCAAAACCAGATCAACATCATCAATATACGCTAAATGAACAAGGCTCAAACGAAAACTATCAATTGTAGGCACAATTCTCGAAATTGGCCAAACCCGAACCCCGGGCCCACATCTCGAAATTCGATAAAAATAAAAAAAACTAGAATCCTCATTCCCTTACGAGTTTACCCATACCAAATTTACCAAAATCCGACCTCAATAGCCCACTCAAATCACCCAAAGAAATTTCCAAATATTTCCTCCCATTTTCCCCAAATTTTCTACTTTAATTCCTCAAATTGCATGGTGAAAATCATGATAAATTCATGAAATTGAACCAAAAATGATTGAAGAACACTTACCACAAGAATCCCATTGAAAATCTCGTCCGAAATCTACTTTCCCCGAGCTCTCTAGTAGAATATTGAGTTATGGCCAAGAACCCCCGAAATTAGAACTTAAACTGTCTGCCCAGTCCTCTTTCTCATTGCGATCGCGGAAGCTTCCATGCGATCGCGGAAGCTCCCACGCGATCGAGGAAGCTCCCACGGGATCGCGAAGAACATATCTGCTTCCCCATCAAATTACCCTATGCGATCGCAGACATACACATGTGATCACGATTCAGCAGGACATAAACCCACGCAATCGCGAGCGACTCTACGCGATCCCGAAGAACAACGACTCAGCTCCCTCACGCGCCCTTCAACTCTATGCGATCGTGACCTTCACCATGCGATCACAATCGTGATCATCCTCTCGCGATCGCATAGAAGGAAACCAGAAACTCACACCAGCAAAAATCTACCAAGTTTTCAAGCCAAGAGTTAATCCGTTGACCACCCGAAACACACCCGAGGACCTCGGGACCTCAACCAAACATACCAACATAATTCATAGCCTCATATAAACTTATTATAACCTTTGGAACACCAAAAACAACGCAAGAACACCAAAATCACATCAAATTCAAGCCTATGAACTTTGAAACATCCAAATTCCTCCAATGATGACGAAACAAACCGAAACACATCCGAATGACCTAAAAATTTGCACGCATATCAGAAATGACATTACGAACCTTCTCCATTGCGAACCCTATATCTCGTCCGAAATCTCCTTTCCCCGAGCTCTTTAATGGAATATTCAGTTATGGCCAAGAACCCCCGAAATTTGAACTTAAACTGTCTGCACAGTCCTCTTTTTCACTGCGATCGCGTAAGCTCCCACGCGATGGCGAAGAACATATGTACTGGCCCATCAAATTACCCTACACGATCGCAGACACGCACACGTGATCACGATTCAGCAGGACATAAACCCACGCAATCGCGAGCCACTCTACACGATCGCGAAGAACCACGGCTTAGCCCCCTCACGCGTTCTTCAACTCTATGAGATCGTGACCTCCACCACGCGATCGCATATAACAAAAAATCCTGACATCCCCAGCTAGGCCTACACGATCGTGAACATCCTCCCGCGATCGCATTGAAGGAAACCAGAAACTCACACCAGTAAAAATCTGCCAAGTTTTTAAGCCAAGAGTTAATCTGTTGACCACCCGAAACACACCCGAGGCCCTCGGGACCTCAACCAAACATACCAACATAATCCATAGCGTCATTTAAACTTAGTCGAACCTTCGAAACACCAAAAACAACGCAAGAACACAAAAATCACATCAAATTCAAGCCTATAAATTTTGAAACTTCTAAATTCCGCCAATGATGCCGAAACCAACCAAAACACGTCCGAATGACCTGAAAATTTTCACGCATATCCAAAATGACATTACGAACCTGCTCCAATTCCCGAAATTCCATTCCGACCCCGATAGCCTATTTTCCCCTGCCGACCGGAATTCGCCAAAAACTAACTTTTGCCAATTCAAGCCTAATTCTACACCGGACATCAAAACTCCATTCTGACCACACTCTTAATTCCCAAATCAACTAACGAAGCTATCCTAGCCATAAAATCTACATTCTGATATTGTTTACCAATAAGTCAACTCCCAGTTGACTTTTCCAACTATTAAGCCAATTTGAGAGACTAAGTGTCTCAGTTTTCACCACGACCACTCCAAACCCGAACCAACAGACCCAATACAACATAAATAGGCTAAGAAACATATGATAAGGCATAAACAAGGGAAACGGGGCTAATCTCACGGAACGACCAACCGGGTCGTTACATCTTCTTTCCAACTTTTTAAAGAAGTAAATCTTTTCTTAACACGTTTTTCTTTAACCTCACCCTGGCCACAGTTAAATATATATACCCATTTGGTCACCCTTGTGATAATTTGTTGGGCATAAATTTAACCGGTATCTCCTAAGAATTTATAGGTTAATCCATCAAAATTGTTAAGAAGTTGGAAAGAGAACCATATACTAAGAGTGATTTTTAGAATATTCACAAGCTAATAGAAATACATGTATAAACATAAAGCTGAAAAAACAGGGGTAATATCCAGAAACATAATTTAGATAAAAACAATAACTTACATGTTTGCAGGAGAGGGATTTCCCTTTCGGGAAACCCGAAAAACTTTACTGAACTTGAGAATTAAAAACTTGCACTCTAAAGCATACAATTTTATTTATTTTACAACCTTGATATAGGAACTACTAAGGAATACATAATTTAGATAGGTGGTTTAATACAAGGTTTTTGGATGTTGGGTAATGAAAGGAAGAAGGGGGTATTGGAGCTTTTTTCTTGAGAGAGATGTTGTTGATGTTGTTCTTGTTGTTGTTTCTTACTTATTCATTCTTTCTCTTTATATATCCAAGTCTTTGAAGCGGATTTTTTCAGCGGATTTAAATTATGTCATTCTTAGTTGCATTATTGCTACTTTTTCTTTTTCCTCTTTTGTCTTGTTCTTCCCAATATTGCTGACTACTATTTGATTCTTCAGTATCCGGAATTAATTCTCCTGTTTACTTATATGTATAGAGAATTATTTTTCTACGTATCAAGATTGTGTAGGGTTATTGAGTCAAAACTCATTCCCAAATCATCATCTGGGTCTTGCGAATCTTGATAGTTTAGGTTTTCATCTTCATAATTGTCTTCATCTTCTGATTTTCTGGACTATGATTTTCAACCATATATTTGTCCTGCTTTTCTTTTTCTTGGAATAATTTTTTTAGCGTCTGTTTAATTATTTCTTCAATTTTCTCATTTTTTTTCTTTTTTGACCTCATGCCTTTCTTTTTTTTGAGCGGTTTTACAACATATTCAGAAATTTTTCTTTTCTAGCCTTGTCGGGTACTTCACTGGGCTCCATCATCACATAGCTTGAGCAGAGATTCTTTTTTATTTTTCAAATATGTAATTATTTTTTCCACTTCAAATAACCCAAAGTCTTTTCAACACTACTTTATGTCATTCTTAGTTGCATTATTGCTACTTTTTCTTTTTCCTCTTTTGTCTTGTTCTTCCCAATATTGCTGACTACTATTTGATTCTTCAGTATCCGGAATTAATTCTCCTGTTTACTTATATGTATCGAGAATTATTTTTCTACGTATCATGATTGTGTAGGGTTATTGAGTCAAAACTCATTCCCAAATCATCATCTGGGTCTTGCGAATCATGATAGTTTAGGTTTTCATCTTCATAATTGTCTTCATCTTCTGATTTTCTGGACTATGATTTTCAACCATATATTTGTCCTGCTTTTCTTTTTCTTGGAATAATTTTTTTAGCGTCTGTTTAATTATTTCTTCAATTTTCTCATTTTTTTTCTTTTTTGAACTCGTGGCTTTCTTTTTTAATGTTTCTCCTTGTATCAATGTTCTAGGTAGTCTTCGCCTCGATGAGCTTGATGATCCTTCATCTTCACTTTTTGGAAAAGTGACAGCCATAAACGGATTTGATAAGTCTTTACCGGCTACAGTTTGAACTGGACTAGCTGTATCTCTATCTGATACAGTGGATCTTCTTACATTCATTAGGGAATGTACACCCTTCTTATCCATTTTTTCTTGAGATGGAGAACTCATTTCCTGGTCCTGTTGTGGAATGACCTATGTCTGGGATTGTAGCAATTCAAATTTTACTGCTTGTATTTTATGTTCTAATGTCTTCACTTGCTCCATTAGTCTTGATTTTTCTTGTGTCAAAATTTCACTCTTCTGCTTTAGTCTCTTGAAGGCTTCAGTCATGAAGAGCAGTGATCACAGAAAATTATCTTATTTGTGTCTTTTTGGATATTATATTGTGGGGTTTTTTCTAGTTTTTGTCTGAGTGCTGGAGAAATATAATAATTTGGTCCTAATACACCTCGTGCATAGTCTAATGCTTCAGTAAAATCATTAAAGGCTTTGAAAAAGGGGTTTTCCAAATCTTTAATAGGATCTAGTACCTCTAACCATGTCTGAAAAACACCACTTGTCTTTCCATGTTGTCACAACCCCGAATCCCTAGTCCTGATGGTGCCTGTCGTAGAGTAAAGCAAGCCACACATTTCGTTGAATCCAAATTTTTTTATTTTATTTTTTTTGAATTTATAAATTTAGAAGAAGAATATTGATAATAACCCATTTGAAAGTTTAACAACATTTAAAGCACATTTCAAAATTCAACCCCGGATCTAGTGTCGCCAAGTCACGAGCTACTACAACGTACAAATGTAAAAAATATAGAGGAAATGACAACATAGTCTGTAATAATAAAATTGCGGCAGAAAGATAAAGGAGGAGAAGACGAGGTCGCGATCGCCAGCTGCTACCTCGATGACTCCAAAGAAACTCCGACAGCTGCTCAGTATCCACTACCTGGTCCCGGTGTACCTGGATTTGCACACAAGGTGCAGAGGGTAACGTGAGTACACCAACTCAGTAAGTAACGAAACCCAACCTATGATCTGAGAGGTAGCGACAGACTAAAACTCGGGATTTACAATAAACAACGTAGAGAAATTAGACATGCTAACAATTCATCAAAAAATATACAAAATATGCCAAGTATGCCGGAATACTCTGCATGCAATCATATAAATATATGAAACCAGTGTGGAAATGCACATATTGCTCACAACCCTCACACGGTAGTCCACTCAGTACCGTATATGGCTCTCAGGACCAGGGAAGGTCCATCCCGTAATGTACATAATCATCGGTGACTGTAGTCAGTTGGTACTGAGGAAAAAGGCCAATCCAGCCCCACGGAGAAGATCCATCTCCGGAACACAATACGCGGACAAGATCCATGTCCATCAACATCGGACAAGGTCCATGTCTAGGGAAGATCCATCCCCCAATATCAATGCGCTCACTGGGGGTGTAAAGACTCTGGAAGGGCCCTATTGGCCCAAGAGCTATATCAAGCCAACGAATGCATGATTAAAGTATCGCTGCAGTGTGCAGTCCGATCTCATAACTGTCTCAACAATAGGCTCTCGGCCTCACTCAGTCATTACTCTCCAGTCTCACTCATACGGCTCACAGATGTATAAATCATCCCAAAACAATGATAAATATGCATATAATTAACAATTACTGAGACTAAGGCATGAAATGATATGCTATAACAGGACTGATTATATGAAATCAAATAATCACTAAATGAGACAGTAATATATGATCACTCGGGTCTCAGCATTTTCGGCATGAAGCCTTAGAATTTATACTTAACATGATTCCTAACATGTTCACATTTACCATATTAATATACATGCGGATATCAATCCGTAATAACTACTACACGGTGCCATGGGATGAGCCAGGCCACAAATAATCGGTGCACGCCCGTCACTTGGCATGTGCATCACCTCAATTATAGTCATATATCATATAGTTTAGGGTTTCGAACCCTCATAACCATGTTTGGAAACATTACTTACCTCAAAACCGGCTAAGATCCTAGCCCGCAATGCCTTTGCTTCTAAACTCGGCCTCCGAGTACTCCAAATCTACCAAACATCAGATTCATATCATTATTATATGCAAAGGGACGAAGCCCATTCGAAAATTACCAAACCCAACCCCTGGGCCCACGTCTCGGAATACGATAAAATTTACGCCACAATAATCCTCATCCTCCACGAGTCTATACATACCAAGAACCTAAAAATTCTATTTCAAATGACCTCTCAAATCCTAAATTTAAAGTCTCTAATTACAAGCCCTAATGTAACGACCCGACCGGTATTTTTGTGTTCTAGAACCCCGTGGACCTAAATGAGACTTCCCACATTTGCTTTTACTGATTTATAACTTGCAGGGCTGGTTGGTTCGGGACTTGGAGAAGTTTGGGGTGGTATAAGAACACTTAGTTCCTTAAGGTTGGCCTTAAAGGCCAAGTTTGACTTTTTCAACATTTCCAGTAAACGACCCCGGAATCGAGATTTGAAAGTTCCAGTAGGTTCGTTTGATGATTTCGGACTTGGACATATGTTCGAAAAGACTTTTGGATGACCCGGGAGCGTTTCGGCGCCAAATAGTGAAATATGATTCCTTAAGTTTAAAAATTGAGGTTTGGGACGTGTTTTTGTGTTATCGAGGTCCGCACGGAATTTTGAAACTCGCAATAATTCTGTCATGTCATTTATGACTTGCTCGCAAAATTTGGTGTCATTCTGAGTAGTATAGGTATCTTTTAGCATGTTGAAAGTGAATTCAAGAACTTGAAGTTCAAAGTTTGATTCAATTTGGTTTTGGGGTATGATTATTAGATTTAGCGTTGTTTCAGACGTTCCGAAGGCTCGAGCGAGTCTGTATTATGATTTAGAACTTGTTGGTATATTTGGATGGGACCTCGGGTGGGCCCGGATTCCATTCGGACATCGGACGAGGCAAACCAAGCTCTAAAAAGAGCTGCTGGTGCATCAGATTTGGTGCGACCGCACCTGCGAAGGACCAGCCGCGGGTGTGAGACCTCAGGAGCGGTCGAAGCCTCGCATGTGCGGCCTTAGAGGGGCTGCCCAATTTCTGCAGGAGCAGGCCTTTTCCCGCAGAAGTGGAACCACAGGTGCAGGCTCTGTTCCGCAGGTGCGACCCCTGACCTTCTCCTCCTCTTCCGCAGGTGCGGGCGCTGGCTCGCAGATGCGAGACAGCAGGTGCTGTGTTTGAGCCGCAGATGCGAAAGTCCTGGAGGAAGTGAAGTTGTTTTAAGTGCGTGATTTAGACATTTTAGGCCATTTTCTTCATCTTTTGATAATTTGGGGAGCTTTCAAAAGGGAGATTCGACCTAGCATCATGAGGTAAGTTAATTCCCACTTAAAAGTGAGATTTATACTTGAGTTTTGGGTAGATTAACACACCAATTTGTGGAAATCATGGTTTAGAGTAAAAACTTTGGGTTTTGAGAAAACTAAGTTTTAAACAAGAAATTTGTTATGGAATCATGCAAAAACTATATAATATTGATCCTTAGGTTATGGGTAACTATTTCCCTTGGAAATTTCCGGAATCCGAACATGTGGGTCCGAGGGTATATTTTAGGATATTGCAAACTAGGTTGGGATAACCATTTAAATAGGAGAATTGTGGACTTTTGAAAATATATTGATTTATTTATATAATGTTTGGCTAGTTTCAAGATCTTGGGCGGCGAATTTGGAGATTCGGCACATTCTTGACCCGGGAAGTAGGCTTAAAACAAGGTAAGTCTCCTTTCTAACCTTGTAAGAGGGAATTGTCCCCGTAGGTGAAATAACGAATTAGATTCTACTATTTGTGGGGGGGGGGGGCTACGCACGCACGAAGTTACAAGAGTCCGTGCGTAGATACTAAGAAGGTCACCTGTCATTATTTAATTTATTGGTTTTTCCTTGGAAGAATATTCCCAAATAAACCCCTGATTTTTCTGCTGAATGTGTGTCTATATATGAGTACCTGAGTAACATGTATAATTCGTGAGCGGGGTAACTCTATTATTTATTTTGACCGCATCGCATGTACGATTCGCGCAGGGGAGTAATAGATGCATCTATGGTTCGTGCCGTTTGACCCTTCGACAATGCACATTTATTATTTCATTGGACCGGCCGTACGTTCGCAGCATGTTATGTACTTGCTAATTGTTTAGTATTTATGTGGTTGTTTAACTGTTAATTGCCCTGGAAAATGAATTACCAACCTGTACGGTAGGGAATTCGACATATAAAGATAACTGTATGGAGATGTGATGTTCCTGCCTTTACTATTTATTCATAATATGCCATTCTTGCTTAGCCTTATATTTAAACGTATTATTTTGGCATTAGTAAGTGTCAAGTCAACGTCTCGTAACTACTTCTTCGAGATTAGACTGGATACTACTGGGTACACGTACTCATGCTACGCTTTGTACTTAATTGTACAAGTTTTGAGGCAGGTGCATCTGGTTACCAGTCCGGAGCTCGTCCCTGATTTCACGTGGTTCAAGGCTTCACGGTGAGCTGCTTCTCTCGATGCCGTTCAGTAACACTGTGGAGTCTCTCTTTTTCCATTTCGTCTATCTCTTCTTAGATAGTAGGATAGTTTATTTTATTCTTTTGATTCTACTCTACTAGATGCCTGTAGACTTGTGACACTTGTCCCTGGCACACACAGTTGGTAGACTATTCTTTGGGTGATGTAATTGATTAAAGTTGATTTTTGGTCTTCGTAACTGTCACGACCCAACCGATGAGCCACGACGGGCACCCTGTATCTTACGCAACCGAGTATCGACATAATGTATCTTTGTTATTGCATCATTATATACACGTGACATACGTTCCTAATAGGCCAACATGATCATTTGTAAACTCAAAACATAGGTTGATAAGGCCATACAATCTTTCACGTACATGACATATGTCTACAAGCCTCTAAGAATACATAAATGTCATAAAGCTCAAGAGAGAGTCCCGCCATACCAAACAATACACGTCTAAATCATACTAACCAAACAACAACTCCGAACAAATGGAGCGCACCAAAATCTTCCGCTGAGCTGATAGCATACTTGGAGGGCGCTCTTGACCTGTCTATTGAGACCTGTGGGCATGAAATGCCGCGTCCCCAGGAAAAAGGGACGTCGGTACGAATAATGTACCGAGTATGTAAGGCATATAAATAAGTACATGACAGACATGGAAGAATTATAGAGTAACTGACTCAACTTGTGAGTCTGGATAATTTTGTAAATCATGAAATACGTATAATGTCATGCATATGCGTATGAATGTCATGCCGTGCATAGGTACATATTTCATAACATCATCAGGCCTCTGAGGGTATCCCATCGTATCATATCATCCACTGTGGGTATAGTCATCAACGTATACCGGCTGATCAGGTGGTGGTGCGTATATAACGCCATAACCTTTCCCATATCCCATATACATACATACATACACATATACATATACATATATATATAGATATATATATAGACACGTATATAACGCCGTCTGAGTCATGAAAATTAATACATATATATTAATAAAATTTTCTCAGAATGCCATAAAAATCAATATGCCTTTCAGATAAACATTATCAAATACGTATTTTTCTGGGACCCATGAACAGAAAATGATAATAATTCACACGTGGAATCAAGAATATAGATACCCCTAATATTTTTATGAATAGAGTAATTTTTGAATACCGTGCATTTGCTCGTTTCTTTTGTATCATACAGATCATGCCAAAAGAAAGAATGGATAGCCTTTACATACCTGGAGTAGGGAAAACTACATATAATATTCTTGAATGTTGCATCGTACTCTTTTTGGAACCGCAAAATATTTTACGTTGAACTGTTCTAACAATGTTTCGTTGGAATTGGTTTGGTTGTAAGAATTCCCGAATGGAACTCGTTGGAATTGTGTTGTTGCAGTTTAAAACCGCAAAATTGGATTGAATTTTTGCCTCTGTTCTTGAAATATTCGAACCAGGAAAGGATATGTTCCTTGCCATCATTTTGAACGTCTTTGGTTCTCTTTTGTCCAAATTGAAAAATGAAAACAAAGACTTATCTTTGTTCTGATTGTTGTCCAGAATGAAAAATGGAAACAAAGACTTGTAGTATGTCTTGCCTATTAAATTCTAATTGCTCTTAGTTAGCCACCTAGGCATAGAATGACTAAGTGTCATTCTCTTAGTCTTGTGGCTTTGTGCCACGTTTCTGGGGTAGGGGAATTAATCTTTATCCCATATTTTAATAATTAACTAGGTAATATCCCGTTACTCTGTAATTAATGAATTACCCGTATAATTAAGAATTACCCCAAATTACCTAAATACTATTCATTTATTAATATACTTTATATATTATACTACTGTGGTTATATGGTACCTTGTATGGTACCAGTCCATAAATATCGGGTATTAATGCTCGGTCTGCATTTTATCCTAACATGCCAAACTTTGATGAAAATTTATTTTCTTTGACTTGCTTCCCCTTTTACCTTCACGAATTTACTCATCATTTGTGAAATAGCATAATCCTTATAATCTCCAAATAATCTTTTACTTGGACTGATGTCAATTACCTTACGACAAATTCAACGTACAATACTACAGGGTATGCCATCATCTTAACTTAGTACTACGAAGCGTACATCATTGTAATATAATACTACAAGATGTAATATCGACGTAATATTGCGGTGCGTGACAACATTCCCCCCCCCCTTTGGAACATTCGTCCTCGAATGTTTGCTGATGAACTTATGATTTTCAAACCCCAAAGCTCTTGCGAATAATGTAACATTTTCCCTTTTCATTTAGGCGAATATTCTTTGAATAAATCCAAAGGCCAGGGCATTCCACCCTTTAGACCTCTTTCCCATGCCATGACTTGTGATTGACTTCTTTTCAATCTCGTACCTGTTGCTGCCTCCTATCATGCATCCTCTATGATATTGACCTTGTAAGTGTGCCTATGAGATTTTTCTCTCCTTTTCCTTCAAATTTAGTGAATCTCTAGATCTTACTTTGTAAACATATAGAAGGCTTAATAGATACCTCTCTTGGGCATCTATATGTGTACTGAAATCCTTCGTTCATTACTTTGTAGAACTTACGGATATTGCTACATCTTATTTCATAAACCACGTTATCTATCCGCATGATTACTGCATCCAGGTAGGTTATACTATACCATAACTCTTACTTCAATTTGTCATTGCGAAGGTCTGCTACCAAAGTCCACCTCACATTTGTTGCTCATCCCATATGCATAAATCCTAGTTCTTTAATGCCCCCTACTACTGTTCATCTTAAGAATGATGGCCTAATCTCAGCTCATACTTTGTGACTTTTGTCCAGTTGTCCACCCATTGTTATTTGCTTCAATATTAATCTACAATATACCACTGATAACTTGAAACTTCTTACATAATACCTTGCCACTAGGGCTTACGTTGCATCGAGGAATATTTGAAGTGATTTCCATAATCGTAGTTCATTGTATCTCTATGTGATTCACCTTATGGGGGTATACTAATCTTGTGCCATATGCAAAACCTTTCCTCCTTCTCCCCCCCTTTTTTTTCAAATTACTATTCAATCGAAGGCCCAAACATCATCTTTTATCTATTGCAATCACACCTTTATTTCACAACCAAGGCAGCATTCCATCTCTTCTAAATGTTATTAGTCTTAGACTATTTTTGAGCTCGTTTGGGCTATGCTGAGCTTTCAATAGCTTAAAGTACCATCAGCTCCTTTGTTTTCATGGTCTTAGTTGCGAGGACTTATCCATTTTCGTCACCTTCTCACTTGACTTCTTCTTATCCCTACTCTTGTCTTTCTAAAACCTTGTCATTCTTATCATACATTAACTTGCGATCAATTCCCGTATGCTCTTCTAGAACATCGAGACATCACATCGTCTCTAACTCTCCTTGTACTCTCTATTAGACCTTTCAGTACTTAGAATCATAGGCTAGAAGGTATGCCACTGACGACGCTGTTATCATTCCCGTATATAGAATCCTAGTGCTTCTAGCCTTCTATTCAAAACATGGACTATTCTCGATCTTTTGCCCTTTGAGTATCATGTATGTTGTTCACCTTTAGCTTACTTACCTTAAAATCTTGCATCGTATATTTCATCTATTTCATGACCTCCCTTCCACATAGGTATAATTTGCGTCCATAATTTAAAGCTTTATCATAATACTTGCACCTCTGGTTCCTATACAATCCGGTGGGATCTCCATACTAACTCCTTATGAGGCTGGTACTTCTTCTAACTGCTTTATCATAGAGCCGTTATAAGATTTTATTGTTGTAATATCTCCCTTGTACCTTCGATATTAACAGTAGTTCTACAATATTCTCAATCACGATTTCTATAATTTATGGGTCCAATAATCGGATTCCTGATTAACTTTGTTGATGTAACTCTTTAGTTTCCTCTTCCTTCTGATCATCCTTTATGTAAGCTTAAGCTATCTTCCGATCTGCGGCTCATAGTATTAGTTATTCTGTTAAGTCGTTCATGGGTGTTGAGGAATATGCATGATACAATCCTTTAATAATTATAATCTTTTGCCTAAGTCCTTGGCTCAATTATTTCTTTTAACGTATACCAGAATCTTCTACGGCTGTATATGTTGCATGTATAAAACTCCGAACCCTTAAGTGCGTTCATAACGTATCCAACTCTGGATCGTTGATCGGATAATTTATTTCGTTCCATCATAGCTTTCTTTCAACATATGCTATTACTTTTCCTGGTCTTTCTGCCCCTTGTTGCGTCCATACTTAACTTATCTTAGTGCCTACACATGCCAGAGTTTTCGTGCAACTCATATGTCTCGAATATTACTTTTAATATTACTTCACATTCATTAGCCACAGTAGGTTCCACTTTCTTTTGGAATGCTTGAAATGTTGTTGCGAGATTGTTGTTACATGATCATTTCCTCCTTAGGTCATTGTGCTTAGATTGAAGCCTTCTTCCTTATCTCCTCAGCTAGTCTTTCGTTGTAGTACTTAGGGAGAACCCTTGACTCTCGTAAAGCTATGATCTTATTATGGACCTTTTTTATGTCCTTCCTTACCTATAATCACCGTAGTTGTTTACTTTTGCGCCCTTGTTCTTGTAGAGTTGCTTCTAAGCTGATATTTTGACTACCTTCCCAGTGGTACTTTCTTTTATCCCCATAACACACATACAATACCTTTAACTACCCCGACTCCTATTTGAATATATCTCAAGTATTATAATGACATTAGTGCGAGGTTGAATTCTCCACATTGGGTTTTACTATGTTATATTACACGATCTGTTGACTCGTTTGTAACCTCCTTTTTAGCTATAACTAGGCTCTTCCTGATCAATTACTAACTACTCGTTGGCCTCATATCAGTATTCCGCGTAATCTTTCTTGGATTATCTCCTTTGTCTTAACTTACGTCTCGCACTGGCTTCTTATTTATTAATTACAGCTCGGGTAGGAACCTTTATTTCTTCTCCTTGACGTCGGGCTTGCAAAATATTCTGGAATTGCAGCGTATCTGTAGGATTTGGATAAGTGCCATATCATTCCTTTTAATTTTTTGTCGCATTATTCCTTTACCATTTCATAGTCACTAGAACCACTTAATTCTAACTTAATACCACTTCACTCCATATTCCCCCCTTTAGGGGAGTACTAAGAGCTGAAGCCACGAGGATCTACCTATAGATATTTTACCTCTTCATCTTCGGCGTCGTTTCACAACATTACTGATCCTTACTCGCCTTGCGGCAATCCTTCTATACCAAGGATAACAAATTCCTCACTCGCAACGGTGACACTTTGCGCAACTGGCATATACAGTCCCTTAAGCTTAACTTTACTCACATTGCTTGCTTTAGGGAAGAGTCTTCCTGAATAACAATTCTCTGAATTTCTCATGAATTTTCTTGTGTTTTCCATTCTATTATCGCTAGAACGAAATCTAAAACTCTCATGATGCCGACTATTATCCAATCACTCAGTTCCTAACTCACGTTTAGTTTGTCTTGTTCACCAACCCATACTGGTTTCTATTACTCTAGGGTCTAACTTTTCCTTCTGTTAATCACGTTAGAGTCGCAAACTTATTTCTCGAAATGAGGATATCACTTTATGGATTATACTCTTTTGTTGCCTCAAGGCATGTCACCTCTCGTATTTTCCTTCACTTGACTATAGACTCCGTAATACAATATGTTTTTTGATCTACCATTGTCATCCATGTATCAGATCTTACTCATAATGCTTCATTAACTCTCTTCTTATTTCCTGCTAACATTTCTGTCTATTACCTTATTCCGAAAACTTCAACAAGATATTCTTTTGCTTTTCAGCTCCCATTTGCTCCATACATTGGTTCTTCGAATTTCCAAACATTCTTTCTCTACTAGGGACGGGAGCCACACTATGATTATATTCACCCCTTCTAGGATTGCAGTGCATGTCTTTGTAGTACTCATATCTAGTTGTACTTTTAGAGTGTACCATATAGGTATCTCACAAGGAGATCTATTAGCACCTTTGTAATATCCTTCGAAAATGTCAACTAACGCAAATCATCCATCAATCATTTTGGGTTACTCTAACCCATCCGGATCGTGATATTATGTCCTTCTCTTAGACCATATTTGTTAGTTCCCATAGAGCATAACTCAGATCAGTGTGGCCAATTATACATACCTCTATTACTATTGAAGGTAACTCAAAATTCTTATATCTATCTTCTTGAATGGCAAATAAGGATAACCTTTATTGACTGGGTACCTCGTACCGCTCTTCACCTTGTTTCTTTTTCTTGCTACAACTCATGTCTAGCTTTCGATTCCGTTATTCCTTTTTACCGTAAGAGTGGATAAGTATTCTTTCCTAAAAGCTCCTTATCAAAAACGGTACACCTTTTAGTACACGCATGATCTGCTGAAGACCTCTCATTCACTTATCATAAGCAACATGAAAGATTGAGTTCCTCTAACTCAACACTTCCACCGCTATATCCCTCATTGATCGCCTTTCTGAAAATGTAGGCGTCGTCTTATTACGAATAGAAGTTCGGGACTTGAATTCTTATAAGTGAGCTCTACCATACGATCTTGAGTAAGAAGAAAGAGTGACAGTCCTAAATGCCCTGTAGCCTCCTGCTTATAAGTGAGGTGCATGACACACCCATAAACAAGACTCTACTAGACACGACTTGTAGACTCCCCAGGATAAAAGTGCTCTAATACCACTTTTGTCACGACCCAAACCGATGGGCCACGACGGGCACCCGATATCTTACTCAACCGAGTACCGACATAACGTATATTTGTTATTGCATCATTATATAAACGTGACATATGTGCCTAATAGGCCAACAAGATCATTTGTAAACTCAAAACATAGGCTGATAAGGCCGTACAATCTTTCATGTACATGACATATGTCTACAAGCCTCTAAGAATACATAAATGTCATAAAGGTCGGGACAGAGTCCTGCCATACCAAACAATACACATTTAAATCATACTAACCAAACAAGCAACTCCGAAGAAAATGGAGCGCACCAACATCTTCCGCTGAGCTGATAGCCTACTTGGAGGGCTCTTGACCTGTCTATCGGGACCAGCGGGCATGAAATGCAGCGTCCCCAGGCAAAAGGGACGTCAGTACGAATAATGGACCGAGTATGTAAGGCACATAAAAAAGTACATGACAGACATGGAAGAATTATAGAGTAACTGACTCAACCTGCGAGTCTGGATAATTTTGTAAATCATGAAATATGTATAATGTCATGCATATGCGTATGAATGTCATGTCATGCATAGGCACATATTTCATAACATCATCAGGCCTCTGAGGGCATCCCATCATATCATATCGACCACTGTGGGAGAAGTCATCAACGTATACCAGCTGATCAGGTGGTGGTGCGTATATAACGCCATAACCTTTTCCATATCCCATATACATATATATACGCATATATAACACCGTCTGAGTCATGGGTCAATGTACATGTATAGATGCATAAGAAATACGTTAATAAGATTTTCTCAAAATGCCATAAAAATCAATATGCCTTTCGGATAAATATTATCAAATATGTATTTTTCTGGGACCCATGAACAGAAAATGATAATAATTCACACGGGGAATAAATAATATAGACACCCCTAATATTTCTATGAATAGAGTTATTTTTGAAGACCGTGCATTTGCTCGTTTATTATGTATCGTACGGATCATGACAAAAGAAATAAGGGATAGCCTTAACATACCTTGAGTAGGGAAAACTCCGTATAATATTCTTGAATATTGCATCGTACTCTTTTTGGAACCGCAAAATATTTTATGTTGAACTGTTCTAACAATTTTTCATTGGAATTTGTTTGGTTATAAGAATTTCCGAATGGAACTCTTTGGAATTGTGTTGTTGCAATTTGAAACCGCAAAATTGGATTGAATTTTTGCCTCTGTTCTTGAAATATCCGAACGAGGAAAGTATATGTGTTTTTCTAGGATTTTGAACGTCTTTGGTTCTCTTTTGTCCAAATTGAAAAATGAAAACAAAGACTTATCTTTGTTCTGATTGTTGTCCAGAATGAAAAATGGAAACAAAGACTTGTAGTAAGTCTTTCCTATTAAATTCTAATTTCTCTTAGTTAGCCACCTAGGCATAGAATGACTAAGAGTCATTCTCTTAGTCTTGTGGCTTTGTGCCACGTTTCTGGGGTAGGGGGATTAATCTTTATCTCACATTTTAATAACTAACTAGGTAATGTCCCATTACGCAATAATTAATCAATTACCCGTATAATAAAGAATTACCCCAAATTACCTAAAAATGCTATTCATTTCTTAATATACGTTATATATTATACTACCGTGGTTATATGGTACCTTGTATTGTACTAGTCCATAAATATCGGGTATTAATGCTCGGTCCGAATTTTATCCTAACATGCCAAACTTGGATGAAAATTTATTTTCTTTGACGTGCTTCCCCTTTCACCTTCACGAATTTACTCATCATTTGTGAAATAGCATAATCCTTATAATCTCCAAATAATCTTTTACTTGGACTGATGTCAATTACCTTATGACAAATTCAACGTACAATACTACAGGGTATGCCATCGTCGTAATTTAGTACTACGAAGCATCATTGTAATATAATACTACAGACGTAATATCGACGTAATACTGCGGGGCATGACAATAACTTACATTGCCCTGCTATGTGTTACATTCCATGCTTTGTGGCTAAATTATTTTGAGATAAGAGAAGCAATTAATAGAAAACAAACTAGACTCTCTAGATAATTAGTGTCGGCTTGCCTGACAACGGTGTTGGGTGTCATCGCGAGTTTTATGTCCAAAAGTCTTACCTCTACGAAGAACTCTCGATATTTCGCTTCAAAACCCTTCAAAAGCTTCAAACCCGTGTAGAAATGGTGGAAGAATGACCCAAAAAAAGCTAAGGGTCCTATTTATATGTTCTGCCCAGCGAAGACCGCACCTGCGGTCCTAGGTGTGCACCTGCGGTCCCAGGTGCGCACCTGCGCGTTGTACTTAAGGGACTAAAACTCGCACCTACGACTAACTATCCGCACCAGCGACTTCGCAGGTGCGGTAAAAACCTCAAACATGTGGATCTTCTCCAGCCTACCAAGAGTCCGCACTTGCGCCCCTTTTCCACACCTGCGCGCCATCGCACCTGCGACTTCCCTTCCGCAGGTGCGGCCACACCAGAAGGACAACAATTTCTGCTGCATTTCTCCAACTCCAAACTCCCTGAAGGCTATCCGAAATCAACCCGAGCCCCTCAGGACCCCAACCAAAAATATAAACAAGCAATAAATGATCCCCCGAACTTAGTCGAACCCTCAGAACACTCAAAAAAACATCGAAACTCCAATTCAACCCATGATTCAAGCCTAAGATTCCTATAACTTTTGAAAATCATCTACGATGCCGAACTAACCAAAACACGTCCGATTAACCTGAAAAATTGCACACACATCTAAAATGACCTTACGAACCTGTTCAAACTTCCAGAATTCCATTGCGACCCCAATAGCTAATATTCCATTGCCGACCGAAAATTGCCAAAACTCAATTTCGCCAATTCAAGCCTAATTCTACTCCGGACCTCAAATTTATATTCCGAACACACTCCTAAGTCCAAAATCACCGAACAAAGCTATCTGAGCTATAAAATCCACGTTCCGAGGTCGTTTACATATAAGTCAACACCCGGTTGACTTTTCCAACTATTAAACTCATTTAAGAGACTAAGTGCTTCAATTCTCACCACGACCACTCTGAACCCGAACTCCACCTGAGTACCTAACTCTCTCTGCACGACCCTCCAAAACTGGGATGTGAACTGAGTACCTCTGACGGAAATGATAGAAACTTGAACCCTATGCAACCGGATAATCTCTCTAATATAAATCTCAGCTAATCGCTCCGAAGAATAAGTAGTACCAACAGGAATAAAGTACGTGGACTAGGTCAATCGGTCCACATCGACCCAAATAGCGTCGAACTTCCTCGAAGGCCATGAGAGTCCAACTACAAAGTCCATGGCGATCTGCTCCCACTTCCTGTAATGACCCGACCGATCATTTGGTGTTCTAGAACCCTATGCCCCTAAATGAGACTTCCCGTATTTGCTTTTGTGTTTTATTACTTGCGGGAATGGTTGGTTCGGGATTTGGAGGAGTTTTGGGTGATATAGGAACACTTAGTTCCTTAAGGTTGGCCTTAAAGGTCACGTTTGACTTCGGTCAATATTTTTAGTAAATGAACTCGGAATCGAGATTTGGAAGTTCTAGTGATTTCGTATGATGATTTTGGATTTGGGCGTATGTTCGGAACGGGTTTTGGATGACCCGGAAGCATTTTGGTGCCAAATAGTGAAATATGATTCTTTAAGTTCAAAAAATTAGGGTTGGAACGTGTTTTTGTGTTATCGAGCTCCGAACGAAATTCCGAGACCGGGAATATTTCCATCATGTCATTTATGACTTGCTCACAAAATTTGGTGTCATTTCGAGTAGTGTAGGTATGTTTCGACATGTTGAAAGAAAATTGAAGAACTAAAAGTTCTTAAGTTGGATTTAGTAGGTTTTGAGGTATGATTCTATGATTTAGTGTTGTTTCAGATATTCCGAAGGCTCGAGCGAGTCCGTATTTTGATTTAGGATTTGTTGGTATATTTGGACGGGGCCTCAAGTCGGCCCGGATGCCATTCGGACATCGCGCGAGGCAAACTACGCTAAAAAAGGGCTGCTGATGCACCAGATCTGGTGTGACTGCACCTGCGAAGGATCAGCCACAAGTGCGAGACCACAAGTGCGGTCGAAGCCTCGCAAGTGCGACCGTAGAGGAGCTGCCCATTTTCCGTAGGTGCGGGCCTATTCCCACAGAAGTAGAACGACAGATGCGGGCTCCGTTCCACAGGTGCGATGATTGGCCATTTTCTCCTCTTCTGCAGGTGGAGGCACTAGCTCGTAGATGCGAGACCGCAAGTGCGGTCCTCGAGCCGCAGGTGCGAAAGTCCTAGAGGCAGTGAAGTTGTTTTAAGTGCGGGATTTAGACATTTTAGGACATTTTCTTTATCTTTGGACGATTTGGGGAGCTTTCAAAAGGGAGATTCGACCTAGCATCGTGAGGTAAGTTAATTCCTACTTGAGTTTTGGGTAGATCAACACACAAAATTTGTGGAAATCATGGGTTTAGAGTAAAACTTAGGGTTTTGGGAAAAATAATATTTCAACAATAAATTTGTTATGGAATCATGCAAAAACTATATAACATTGATCCTTAGGTTATGGGTAACTATATCCCTTAAAAAATTTTGGAATCCGAACATGTGGGCCCAGGGGTACATTTTAGGATTTTGCAAATTAGGTTAAGATAATTATTTAAATAGGGGAATTATGGACTTTTGAGAATAGATTGATTAATTTATATAATGTTTGGCTAGTTTCGAGTTCTTGGGCGACGAATTTGGAGATTTAGGCGCATTCTTGACCCGGGAAGTAGGCTTGAAACGAGGTATGTCTCCTTTATAACCTTGTAAGAGGGAATTGTCCCCATAGGTGAAATAATTAAATATGTGCTACTATTTGTGGGGGCTACGTACGCTAGAGGTGACGGGAGTCCGTGCATAGCTACTATTATGTTTATGTCGGAGGAGTATAGGATCCACAAGCATGCTCTACGTGCCGTATCTTGTAATCTTACTGATAAATCTAGAATTTTCTTGGCATCATCGAATTATCTTAATGGATAACTAAGAAGGTCATGTATCATTATTTAAATTATTGGCTTTCCCTTGGAAGAATATCCCCTAATAAATCCCGGATTTTTCTGCTGAATGTGTATATATATGAGTACCTGAGTCGCATGTATAATTCGCAAGCAGGGTAACTCTATTATTTATTTTTACCGCATCAGATGTACGATTCGCTAGCGGGGTTAATAAATGCATCTATGGTTCGTGTCGTTCGACCCTTTGGCAGTGCACATTTATTATTTCGTTGAATCGGCCGTACGTTCGCAGCATGTTATGTACTTGATAATTGGTTATTATTTCCGTGGTTGTTTGACTGCTGATTACCCTAGGAAATGAATTAGCAACCTGTACGGTAGATAATTCGACATATGAGGATATCTGTAGGGACATTTGATGTTCTTGCCTTTACTACTTATTCATAATTTGCCATTCTTGCTTAGCCTTATATTTAAAAAATTTATTTTGGCCCTAGTAAGTGTCAAATCGACCTCTTGTCACTACTTCTTCGAGATTAGACTGGATACTTACTGGGTACATATTGTTTATCTACTCATGCTACGCTTCTGTACTTAATTGTATAGGTTTTGAGGCAGGTGCATCTGGTTACCAGTTCGGAGCTCGCCCATGATTTCACGTGGTTCGAGGCTTCATGGTGAGCTGCTCCGCTTGATGCCGTTCAGCAGCACTATGGAGTCTCTCTTTTTCTATTTGTGTATCTCTTCTTATACAGTAGGATAGTTCTTTTATTCTTTTGATACTACTCTACTAGATGCCTGTAGAATTGTGACACTAGTTCCTAGCGCGCACATTTGGTAGACTATTCTTTTGGTGATGCAATTGATTAAAGTTAATTTTTGGTCTTCATAAATTAATTGCCTTTCTATGTGTTATATTCCATTCTTTGTGGCTAAATTACTTTAAGATAAGAAAAGCATTTAATAGAAAGAAAACTAGACTCACTAGATAATTAGTGTTGGATTAACTCACAATGGTGTTGGGCGCCATCGCGACCTGGATTAGGATTTGGGTCATGACAACATGGTATCAGAGCTCTAGGTTCACATAGGTCTCACAATTTACAGGCAAACCTAATAGAGTCTTGCAGATCGGTACAGAGACGTCCGTATTTATCTTCAAGAGACTATAGGGTGTTAGGAAATCTCCCTTTATTCATCTTCAATCGTGCAATTGTTAGTATGCTAATATCACTCTTCTATTCTCTCACATATGGTGAGGACGCACACAGCTGATATTCCAGACCCAAGAGGGGCCGCTATCCCCGCCGTCAGAGGTCGTGGCAGAGCTTGGGGGAGGGCACCGGCCCAAGGTAGGGGACGAGGGCGTCCAAGAGCTTCCCCAGTTGCACTGCCAGTGGATCCAGTAGAGGCTCCTATCACTGAGGAGGAGGGTCAGGCACCCGCAGTAGATCCTGCCCCGTTGGACTTCATGACGACGCCGGAATTTCAGGAGGTTATGGGCCGTATGATGCGGTTCATGGATACTATGACTCAGGCTAGTTTATTTCCAACGGACCCAGCCAGATCCTAGGTAGGAGGAGAAGCACATACCCCTACTGCCCAGGCCGTAGGACATGCAGCTGAAGTTTATCAGACCTCGGGTACACTGCCCATGAGTGGGTTCAGCCAGTAGCAGCAGCACCACCTGAGCCCAGACTAGTTGCGGACGGCGATCCGCAGAAGCTATTAGACAGATGGACTAGACTGTACCTTCCTGCCTTCACAGGCGAGCGTCATGAGGACGCTCAGGATTTTATTGACAGGTGCAGGGACAGACTGAACAACATGAGGATACTGGAGTCCCATGGAGTAGACTTCACTACTTTCCAGCTAGAGGGCAGGGCCGTAGATGGTGGCAGTCTTACGTTCTTCGCAGACCGACGGATTCTCCTCCTATCACTTGGTATCAGTTCACTCAGCTATTCCTGGACAAGTATATTCCACCCTCTTAGAGGGAAGAGCTGCGGTATTAGTTTGAGCAGCTAGAGTAGGGTCAGATGTCAAAGATCGACTACGAGGCTAGGTTTTTGGAATTTTCATGTCATGCACTTATGACACTCCCTACTGACGTAGAGAGAGTGCAGAGATTTGTAGCGGGGTTGCACTCAGGTATTAGGGCTAGCATGGATTGAGAGGTGGAGATGGGGACTCCTTATCATCTTGTAGTAGAGATTGCTCGCAGGATTGAGGGCTATCGATTGAGGAGTAGAGAGTAGGGGTAGGAGTATAACAGAACTCGGTTTTCTGGGGATTTCAGAGGTGCTCCAGCTAGGGCAGAGGTCAGTTTGGTAGGGGCCAACCTAGTAGGCCTCCATATTCAGCACCCCCACTACCTCCTCGAGGTGCTCCAGTGAGGCCTTATTTCAGCGCGATGCTGGATAGTTCTTATCGCCCACCAGCCATTCAAGGTTCCTCCGGCAGGTATTCCGGTCATCAGGGATCTTCCAACTCTTATTTTAGTGCCATGCCAGAGAGTTCATACCATCCTCCAGCTATTCAAGGTTCTTCTTTTGGGCAGCATGCTATGGTGCCGAGAGGTTGTTATGAGTGTGGGGATCCAGGTCACATAAAGAGGACTTGTCCCGGCATTTTGGGAAAGGCAGTGTAGTAGAGTCACCAGCCCGTTGTTATAGCACCGGCGGTGTGACAACCCAGAGGTTGAGGGCAGATGGGTAGAGGCCGTCCTAGAGGTGGAGGCCATAGAGGGGGAGCTCAGCCAGCTCCTGCCCATTCAAGTGGAAGTTAGGCACCCGACGCTCAAGCCAGATTCTATGCTTTCCCGGCCAGACCAGATGCAGTGGCCTCAGATACCATGATCACAGGTATTATTTCGGTATTCGGTAGGGATGCATCGGTATTATTTGATCCTGGATCTATTTATTCATATGTATCAGTCATATTTGCTCATTTCCTGGATATTCCCCGTGAGTCCTTGGGTACTCCTGTTTATTTGTCCACTCCTATGGGCGATTCTGTGGTTGTGGACTGAATTTATCGGTCCTGTGTGGTTATATTCTGTGGGTTCGAGACCAGATCAGACCCCCTGCTACTTGATATGACTGATTTTGAAGTCATCCTAGGCATGGATTGGTTATCCCCTTATCACACTGTCTTAGATTTCCATGCCAACACGGTTACTCTAGCCATGCCCGAGTTGCCGAGATTGGAGTGGAGAGGTTCCTCAGTCGGTGCAGCCAGGTGGGTTGTTTCTTTCCTGAAAGCTCGACGTATGGTCGAGAAAGGTTGTTTGGTTTATCTTGCTTATGTGGGGTACACCACAACCGATTCTCCGATGATTGATTCAGTGCTAGTGGTTCGATAGTTTGCTGATGTATTTCCTTCAAACCTTCCAGGTATGCCACCAGATCGTGACATTGATTTTGCATTGACTTAGCTCCAGGCACCTAGCCTATATATATTCCCCTATACCGCATGGCTCTGAAGGAATTAAAGAAATTGAAAGAACAGCTTGAGGAGTTGCTAGCTAAGGGGTTTATCAGGCCGATTATATCGCCTTGGGGGTGCTCTAGTGTTATTTGTGAAGAAGAAGGATGGGACTATGAGGATGTGTATTGACTACCGCCAGTTGAACAAAGTCACCATCAAGAAAAACTACCTGTTGTCGCGTATCAATGATTTGTTTGACCAGTTGCAGAGTGCTCAGGTGTTTTCCAAGATTGACTTGAGATCAGGGTACCATCAGTTGAAGATTCAGGACTTAGATGTTCCAAAGACTGCCTTCCGTACAAGATATGGTCATTATGAGTTCCTGGTGATGTCCTTTGGCTTGGCTAATGCCCCCGTAGCATTTATGGCTTTGGTGAATAGGGTGATCAGGACATATATTGATTCTTTTGTCATTGTCTTTATTGATGACATTCTGATCTACTCAAGTAGCCTGGGGGAGCACGGGCAACATTTGAGAGTTGTGCTCCAGACCTTGCGGGAACAAAAGTTGTTTGCTAAGTTCTCTAAGTGTGAGTTCTTGTTAGATTCTGTGGCAATTCTTGGACATGTGGTATCCAGGGAGGGTATCAAGGTGGATTCTAAAGATATTGAGGCAGTTCAGAGTACGCCGCGCACTACTTCAGTGACAGAGATCAGGAGCTTCTTAGGACTGGCAGGTTATTATCGCCGGTTTGTGGAGGGTTTTTCGTCCATAGCATCCCCTCTGACTAAATTGACCCAGAAGGGTGCCCCATTCCGATGGTCTAATGAGTGTGAGGCGAGCTTCCAGAAGTTCAAGATAGCCTTGACCACAACACCAGTTCTAGTGTTGCCTTCCGGTTCGGGGATGTATACAGTTTATTGCGATGCTTCACGCGTTGGTTTGGGATGTGTACTGATGCATGATGGGCGACTTATTACATATGATTCACGTCAGCTGAAGTTTCATAAGAAGAACTAACTTGTGCACGATTTGGAGTTGGCAACGATCGTTCATGCTTTTAAGATTTGGAGGCACTACTTGTATGGGGTGCCTTTTGAGGTTTATACAGACCATCGCAGTTTGTAGCACTTGTTCAAGCAGAGGGATCTTAATTTGAGGCAGCGTAGATGGCTTGAGTTGCTGAAGGATTATGACATTACTATTCTTTATCATTCGGATAAGGCGAATGTGGTTGCGGATGCCTTAAGAAGGAAGGCGGAGAGTATGGGTAGCTTGGCTTTCATTTCAGTAGAAGAGAGACCTCTAGCTTTGGACATTCAGTCCTTTGCTAATTGCCTGGTCACGTTGGACCTTTCAGAGCCCAGCCGAGTTCTTGCACGTATTGTTGCTTAGTCTTCATTATTGTGGGAGATCAAGGCTCGGCAGTTTGATGATCCGCACTTGGCAGTTCTCCGGGAGACAGTGTTACAGGGTGGTGTCAAGGAGGTTTCTATTGGCGAGGATGGTGTTCTGAGAATTCAGGGTCGCTTATGTGTCCCTAATGTTGACGGCCTGAGGGAGAGGATACTAGAAGAGGCACATAGTTCCAGGTATTCTATTCATCCTGGTGCTACGAAGATGTATCGTGAGCTAAGGCAGGATTACTGGTGGAGGCAGATGAAGAGGGACATAGTGGAGTATGTGGCTAGATGTCTAAATTGACAGCAGGTTAAGTATGAGCACCAGAGGCCAGGAGGCCTACTCCAGCAGATGCCTACAGCTGAGTGGAAATGGGAGCGCATCACTATTGACTTCGTAGTTGGGTTGCCTCGGACCTTGCGGAAGGTTGATGTTGTTTGGGTTATTGTGGACAAGTTGACCAAGTCGGCACATTTCATTCCAGTAGCTACTACTTATACTTCAGAGAGGTTGGACCAGATCTACATTCGGGAGATAGTTCGGTTGCACGGTGTGCTTGTGTCTATTATATCAAATTGAGGTCCTCAGTTTACCTCGCACTTCTATAGAGCAGTACAGAGTTAGTTAGGCACACGGGTAAAGCTCAGCACATTTGTTTAATTAAAGAATTAGATCTTTGACCAAAGCTATTTTTAGGATGAACACGGATTTCTGATAACCAATGCAAGACTGATTGTAAGTAATAAAGAAAAATCAATGAGATGTACGAAGAGTAAAGTGTATTGCAATAGTAGTTCGGATGTCCCTTTACAGGTTATATTTTACTCCCTTATATAGGGAATTTCCTAATATAACGTCTTCCTTTTTCAGTGATTGAGCATTCATGACTAATTATCACATTAATGTAACGCTACAATGAGTAATCGTAACTGTTGCATGAATGTTGTGTAACGTGTGGGTCACTAATTGAAGATCTCTGAATCTGCCCTTTGTTCAGCCCAAATACATTTTGACTGTGTCTCTTCATCTTCTCAATTAGGTTGAGACTTCCATAGCTAATTAACCCATGGGCGTGATTTCCCGTGCCTCTTTTCCTCATACCTCTTCATAGAGTCCTCTCCAATTGTCGTGTCTTCATTGCTCCACGTAGACTGTTGAGTCATCAAGATTTATTACACGTGTGAAGCTCTTTTTTACCAATATAGATAGTCCCCCCACTTACCATGTATTTATCGATCAATATTTGGTAAGTGGATACTCATTTATGGCGGGAATATTTTGCCGCCGCTTTACTCGAACCATTGCATCTTTTTCTGTACGTAAGCGTCGATTGTCACTTCCATTTAATGGTTTTGCCATGTGGCATTTTTGGGTTGGTTCTGCAAGTGACACCTTCAATTATGGATTTCACATCATTTTTTCCCCATTTTTTGACGGTTATCTTCGAGTATAAATACCCCCTTTTATTTTCTTTCACGAAAAACTTCTAACTTTCAAACATTACTTGTAAAGAACTTTTTCCTTGTCTTTGTAGATATGTCTTCTTCAAACCAATCTAAGAGAGTCATAAATGTAGATGATTTGACTCCCTCTTCTGCTCCAACACGGAGTAGGAGAGGCGGCAGGTTGAGGAGTTTAGGTTCTACTCCTTCAAGGGGTTTCTTCCTCTTCTCAAATTACTTCTCCTCCTCCTTCTGTATCTTTAACTCCTCCGATGGCTAGTGCTTCTAGATCTTTGTCCAAAGGTAGAGAAAATCACGAACCTTTGCGCGAACCGAGGGTCGATGAAATAGTACCTGTAGAGTTCACCTTTGCTAGGGATAGTCATGGCCCTTAGAGATCAGGTTTCTTCATTATCATCTCTTGATAGTGTTGACAAGTACCCTACCCAACTCGCTGAAGGTTTCATTCCTCTTATACGCATGGACTGTCATTGGAGTTCCGATTTTCCTGTAATCGTTCCAAACAGTAATCAAAGTAACGTCTTACAAGACGGGGCATTCTTTTTTTTATACCTATCTCTTTACATTAGGGTTCAAGACTCCCATCGACCCAGTAATCATCGAGTTCTGTCCATTTTTCAAAAGTTGCTTGGCACAAGTCGGTCCTCTTATATGGCGAGTCGTTGCATGTCTTAGATACTTGATGACCTTAGCTTCGATCCCCTTTACCTTTCATCATCTTATTCACCTCTATTCCCCAATGTTGTTCCGTCAGGGAATTTTTACCCTAGCTGCTAGGAGTAAAAGGGTGCTAGTGACTTCTGAAGATGATAAGGATCAAGGTTGGTTTCTTCGGTATGTTGTTGTTCCTACTGCTAGTGTAATAGGTGAAGAGAATTTTCCCTTCCTTGAGAAGTGGAATTTTGCATGTGAGTACACTTTTTCTCACATTCCTTGCTTTTTGCTTTAGATATTTTATCAATACCGTCGCTGTTTCTTCTTTTTGCAGCAATCATGGGAACCGTCGAGAATATCTCTGATTTCAGAGATTGGGTAGAAAAGCTTTTGTTAATTGCTCCATTGGAAGAACGTTCGTGGAAGTACCTATCAGAGAGGTTTGGTTGGAGAGTTAAGACTCATGGTAAGTGAAGTTTTTATTTGTACTTGTTTATTCCATTGAGCATTTTTTAACCCTTTGCTTTTGACAGGGTTTCTTGCTCGTGGAGTTTCTGCATCCGCGTCTGTTCCCAAGTTATCCCTGACTCAGACCCAGGAGATCATTTCAGGCTCTTCTTCTTCAAAGAGAAAAGAAGGTGGGTCAAGGACCTCGGGAGAAGAGGAGTAAGAGTAGGGTACTTTGGTCCATAGGTCACGCAGAAGGAAGGTGGTCTCAGACGACGAGTCTACACCTGCCATCGTGCCTTCCGTGCCTAAAGTTGGACTTTCTTCCTCCGAGGATGCTACTCCCTCTCCTATGCGTGAATCTGTTGGCCAATTGTTCCGTGAAGGCTTTGGTTCTGTTGCTGATGAAGCTCCCTTGGCTATTTTCTCTCCTTCTCTTAGAGAACTCCCTTCAACTGTTGCAATTATTTCTCCTGCTCCCGTGGCTATTCCTGCTCCTATAATTGCTCCCTGTCCCGTGGATTTTTCGGCCCCTCATACTTCCTCGCCTGTAGCTCCTGCATCTCTACCTGCTTCCATGCCTTGTGTTATAGAAGTAGGGTCTTCCAGCAGAGAGATGAGGCAGGTGATGATAGAAGTTCCAGCGGAGGGTAGTCTCTTTAAAAAGTCTGGCTAGCCCGATATGTGGTTGAAACCATTGATAGGCCCGACAGAGAGAGCTAAGTTGGACAGCCAGAGTTCCCTTACATGGGCTTTAGAAATCGTGCATACTTCTTTAAAGGTAAAATGCATTTTCTTGTGTTCATTCTTGTACATGTATTTACCATATCTATTTGGTTTTCTTTTGCAGATCAATCTTATAGGCACAGAGCTTATGAAGAGGGTTTATAATACGGAGTAGGAAGTGAAAGAATGGCGTATGGAAGCAGATAATTGGAAGGAGCAGTATGAAAGCTTAAGGCTCGACATGGAGGCTGTAGAAGAAGAAAAATGTACCTTGGAGTAGCAAGTGAGGGTCATGACGGCAGACTTGGCCGTGGAGAAGGCATCCTTTGATCAGGAAGAAAAGGATAAGAGCGTCCTAGAGTCATCATTCACAGAGCAATTGTCTCGTGCCTCCGAAGAGGTCAGGAGTTTGAAGGCTTTACTAGACAAAAAGGAGGAGTATTCGGGCAAATTAGTGCAACTCTTACTCAGACCCAGGAGGATCTCCGCAACTCTTTGGAGAAAGTTCAATTCCTGGAAAGGTCTTTCACTCCTTTAAGGGACTCTGATGATGCTGCTGTGACTGAGAGGGATGAACTAGGAGCTGAAGTGATGCTATGGGAGAAGGACTATGAAGCTCTTGAAGACAGGGTAGATGTCGATGTTATTTGGGCGTACATGAACTCTTGCCTCGACACATTGACTGAAATGAGCCGAGAAGGGTTTCGACCATAATGCTGAAATTGAAAGAATCAAGGAGTCCATTGAGAAGGCTCAACAAGGTCAGAATCTCTGTTCACCTGAAGGCGAGGCTCTTGCTGCTCAAGTCTCTTCATCCCAAGCCGCTCATGCTCCTTCTGCCAGCGAAGTCAAACCCCCCTCCTGTAGAAGTTTAAGAAGGTTTTTCCTCCATTTTTTTTCTTTGTCTCAATTGGTGGTTACCCCCAGACCCATAAGTGGTAAATTTGGATCTCTTTAAAGTCCCCAAAATGACAACTTAGGGGCACCTCAATGTATAAAAACTCTATACGGCTAAGTATAAGTTAATATTTAGTTTTTACTTAGCCGTTTTAATATATTAATGCGAGTATGACTTTTGTTTTCCGTTGAGTTTCTATTTCACTCGCTAAGTCTTTTTGCATGCTTTATTTTTTGAGGTTTTAGTTTTACCTCTGAGTTTTGCATATAGAATGCTTTAGATTAATCGTACCTTTTCGTAATAGGCACGATGTGTGCCTTTTTGTAGTAGGCAAAATTTATGAACGAGGGCCCTTTTTTGATCGACACTTAATGAAGAAGACGTCTCAACTTCATAAAAGGTGTAATAATGCAATAGAGTGATAGGAATTTTTCACATGTTTAAGAATGTTTTTGAGGAATGTTTTCTGTTTGAACCTTCACAACTTTTTGCATGCGTTTGATTATCGTCTAAAACTCATGTAACAACTGTTTTCTTTTAACAGATTTGATATATACTTGTATTTCGTAACTGTTTTTCATAGTCTTTTCGAGTTAATACAAGAGAGCAATTGTTTTTCGTTCATAACAGTTTTTATTCAAGTTGGGGTTTTCAACCGTAACTATTTTTGTCAACAGCAGTTTTCAATAAGCACGAGGAAAATGCTCTTCCATCCGTAACTATTTTATTTGATAACATTTTTTTGAACAAGTACAAGGATTTTGATCTTTCATTCGTAACTGTTTTATTTGATAACAGTTTTCTATATGAGTACAAAGATTTCGTAACTGCTTTTAGTTACAACAGTTCTGGATGAGTACAATGATGATGATCTTTTATCCATAACTGTTTTTGGTTAAAACAGTCTTTCTTTTGAATAAGTAGAAGGATGCGCATTTTTTCCTCGTGTCTAACATTTTTCCTTTTAACCTGAACATGTTCGAAGGTTTTTTGGATTAGAGGCTTTGTGTTTGAGTCTTTGGCTCTTTCGATTATGCTCGTAACACTTGACTTGTTGGGTAGATGGATCTTTAGGCTTCGAGCTTTGACTTTTTGATAGTCTTTTTTGCTTCGTCTTTGCCTTCCATACTGTATGGTCACCCAAGTGTCTGAGCTTTGAAGAATGAAATCTCGAGCACTTGACTATTCCTTCCTTGTGGTCCTTTTCCTGCAAAGGAAAAACATACGGGACTCGAAGGTATATAATTTTTATATGATGACTGCTTAACCCTTTAAAACGTCCATCAGAAAGTGTAACCCTAGATCGGGAATTTAGTTACTTCCTCGCGTCTTTGCAGGTCTAATATCATCATCTGGTGATGGGTTAGCTTTATGCCTATCATCTATAAAGGTTAGTAAAATTTTAAATGTTCAAAATAAAATCGAACGTGTGATACCTGACCGGGGGTATCAACTTCTTTTCCTTAAAAGTAGTACTTCTTCAAGTGGATGGCATTCCAACTTGTTGGTAGGATTCTTCCGTCCATAGCTTCCAGCTCGTAGGCGCCCTTCCCAGCTATGCCTCGGACTTTATAGGGTACTTCCCAGTTTTGACTTAGCTTTCCTGCGCCTACTTCTTTCGTTGATTGAAAGACTTTTTTGAGGACGAAGTCCCCAATATTGAAGTATCTGAGATGAGCTTTACGGTTGTAATAACGCTCTATGATTTGTTTCTGAGACGCCATCCGCATTAGCGGTGCTTCTCTCTGTGGCTGTTTTTGAAGTTGTTATGTATGCCCATAGTACCGCTGGCAACTCATCAGGCCAGTTTCCTTTGGATTTATCTAGCCGCTTCTTTAGATTGTTGATAATGACTTTATTCGTTGACTCAGCTTGCCCATTAGCCATGGGGTGGTATGGCGTTGAAGTGATCCGTTTGATTTGCCAGCTTTCAAAGAATTCTGTGATTTGCGAGCCTATGAATTGCGGGCCATTATCACACACCATCTCCTTTGGTATCCCAAAGAGGCATATTACGTTTCTCCATAAGATGCTTTTAACTTCCTTTTCTCACACCTGTTTGAACTCTTCTGCCTCTACCCATTTTGTAAAATAGTTGGCTAGCATGAGCAAAACCCGTACCTATCCTTTAGCTGTAGGAAGAGGTCCCACTATGTCCATACCCCATTTCACGAAGGGCCATGGGGATATTATTGGATCCAATAATCCCGCTGGTCGATGTATATTATTGGCAAACCTTTGGCATCTGTCGCAATTGGATACGAAGTTCTCGGCCTCTTCTTCCATCTTAGGCCAATATTATCCAGCTGTGATTAGCGTTTTTACTAAGGATCTCTCCCCTGAGTGATTTCCACAGTGTCCTTCGTGGACTTCTTTCATCACAAACTCTATTTGGTTAGGTCCGAGGCATTTTGCTAGGGGCCTTCCGATTATCCTGCAATATAATGAGTTGCGAATGAGGTAGTACCATGCAGCTTTGCGGCGAAGTGCTTGAGCTGATTTCTTGTCTTCAGGTACGATGCCATTCTGCAAAAAAATTAGGATTTTGTTTCTCCAATACTAGGTTAAATTGTTGAAAGTTACCTCATTTCTATCATGGTCGATTGCTGAATGGAATAGATGAACGACAATTGCATTGCCTTTGTTTGTTACTTCCGGCACTGCTGCGAGGTTAGCTAATGCATCTGCTTCTGCATTTTCCTCTCTAGGTATTTGTACTACCTTCCATGTTTTGAATTGTCTCAGAGCTCTCGTGCCTTTTCCAGATATTGTTGCATCCGAGTCTCTCGAGCGATGTAAGTCCCCTGCATCTGTTTTACTACCAGTTGAGAGTCACTTTTGATTACGATTTGCTCGATTGAAAGCTCTCGTGCGAGTTCTAGTCCTGCAATAACAACTTCGTACTCTGCTTCATTGTTAGTTATAGGATAACATTTGATAGTCTGTCGTGTCTTTTCACCCGTGGGTGATATTAAGACTATGCCTAAGTCGGCACCTTTTATATTGGAAGAACCATCGGTAAAAAGGGTCCATAGACCCGGATTGATACCGTTGAAGAGTTGTAACTCTTTTTCCACTTCAGGGACAATGCTATTACTAAAGTCAGTGACAAAATCAACTAAGATTTGAGACTTGATTGCAGTCATAGGCCGATATATTATTTCATGCTCACTTAATTTTATGGCCCACTTGGCTAATCTTCCTGATAGTTCTTGTTTATGCAGTATGTTTCTTAATGGATACGAGGTCACAATTGTGATTGGATGACATTGAAAGTATGGCCTTAATTTTCTAGATGCCATGATTAGAGCCAAGGCTAACTTTTCTAGATGTGGATATCTAGTTTCAGCATCCAGTAATGTCTTGCTTACATAATAAATAGGAGATTGTTTACCTTTATTCTCCCTTACACATACTGCATTTGCAGCAATTTCCGAGACAACAAGGTAGATGTATAGCCGCTCCCCCTCCTTCGCCTTTGACAGCGTCGGAGGTTTTGATAGGTAAGCCTTTAGGTCTTTGAGAGCCTGTTAACATTCTTCAGTCCATTCGAACCGGTTTTGCTTTTTGAGAACTGTAAAGAATATGAAACTTTTCTAGGAAGATTTGGAAATAAATCTTCCTAAGGCTGCAATTATTCCCGTTAGTCTTTGAACTTCTTTCTTATTTATAAGTACATCATGTATTTCTTCTATAGCCTTAATATGATCAGGATTTACCGTTATCCCCCTGTTTGATACAAGGAAACCCAAGAATTTACCTGATTCCACGCCAAAAGCGCATTTTTATGGATAAAGCTTCATATTATACCTGCGTAAAATGTCAAAAAAAATTGAGAGGGGCTGGAAATGGTTTTCCGCCCGTGTTGATTTTACCAGCATGTCATCAATGTAAACTTCCATTATTTTTCCTAGATGTTCCCCATACATCTTGGTCACTAGCCTTTGATATGTGGCTCCAGCATTGTTTAAGCTAAAAGGAATGACTTTATAACAATAAGCCCCCCTGCTTCTAATAAAGGAGGTTTTTTTTCTCGTCTGAGGGATCCATTTTAATATGGTTATAACCAGAATACGCATCTAGAAAGATTAACAACTCATGAACTGTGGTGGCATCAATCTTTGACCTATATGTGGTAATTGGAATGAATCTTGGGGTATTCTTTATTTAAGTTAGTATAATATACGCATACTCTTCATTTTCCAAAATTTTTAGGTACTACCACAGTGTTAGCTAGCCAGTTAGGGTACGTTACCTCTCGTATTGAACCAATATTTAAGAGTTTCCGTACCTCTTCGTCAATCACTTGGTTCTTGAATGGTCCTTGCTTTCTTTTCTTCTGTTTACAGGTACGAAGGATGGATCTTCATTTAGTTTATGAGTCATTACCTCTAGTTGGATACTTGTCATATCTGAATGGGACCACGTAAAGCAATATATGTTAGCCTTTAAATAATGAATAAACTTACCTCTTCGACCGGGACTCAGCCTCGTGCCTATGTACACTTTCTGTTCAGGCTTTCGTTCAGACAATGGAACAACTTCGAGCTCTTTTGTAGTTGTTTTGATGTGCTCGTTTTCCTCCGGTTCATGAATGACGTTCGTTCTAGAATCTACATCCGTGTGGTCCAATGCCTTTTATGTGGTGACTTGATTCACTTTCTCGTAAGTATTTTCTTTCGTACCTGTTTCAGCAGTAATAACTTCCGTCCTTATTTGGGTAGTAATTTCTTCCATGCTTGTTTGGGCAATTTCACTGTATTGGTAAAAAAGAGTTTCACACGTAAGCCAACTCTTGACAACTCAGCCAGTTATGTGGACACATGAGAACGCGACAACTGGATGTGATTCTTTGAAGAGGTACGGAAAAAAGAGGCACGATTCAATAAACCATCGAGCTCATCAGTCACGGGAAACTCAACCTGATCAAAACAGGGAAGAGACATGGTCATAATGAATTTGGACAAAGCTAAGAGTAGATTCAATAACCCACAATTGATTACTCATACGTTACGTAACCGTACCCCAATTACCGTTATCCTTTTTAACGCCCCATTAGTGTCATAATTAGTCATTAATGGGCAATCATAGCAAGAGTTGTACGTTATATCAAGGAATCTCCTATATAAGGGAGGGGAATACAGCTTGTAAAGGCATCTGATTCTCGAATACAATTTACTTTGCTTTTCTATATTTCTGCAATATTGCCTATTACTCGTTTTTCTCTATTTCTTTGATTATCAGTAACCTGTGTTCATCCTAGAAATAGCTTTAGTCGAAGGATATAATTCTTTGGTTAAACAAATTGGTTCTGTTACCGGGAATCTGATAATCTTTGTTTGCTTTTCAAGCGATATCCTCTGAACTATGTCGAACTCCAACGACAACAACCAGCAAAGGAATGGAACCCCAGTTCCATCACCTTCAAGAACCCCACGTGGTTCAAGGGAACAATCCCCCAAAAGATCCAATAACAACAATGATAATAATGATCAAACGATGGAACAAGATCAAGTAAAGGATATGATTTCAGAGTATGGGACCCAAGCTTTGTAGGAATTTGCGAGGGGATTACCGACAGCGTTACCTGCACCACAGACTCCACCCCCCAATAATACCATCACCATGGAAAATCCTCAATCTGGGTTGGCAAACTCAGGAAAGGGAGATACTCCTAATGAGTCTCTCAAAGCAAGACCAGGTATATCTAATAACTCTGAATTACAAAATTTACTGCTAACCATGCAGAAACAGATGAAGGAGCAGAACGATCGCATCGAAAAAATTCCTGGAGTACCGCCTATGATCAAAGGCATCGATGTTGATAGGTATTCTCAACAACCTTGGAAGCCAAGTGCGGCTCCCTTGCCTATACCCGAGAAGTTTAAAATGCCTGACGTTCCCAAATATGATGGAACAACTGACCAACGTGATCATGTGACTGCTTTCACTACTGGAGTAAAAGGCAACGACTTAACAAAACAAGAAATTGAATCAGTTCTTGTCAAAAAATTTGGGGAAACACTTACCAAAGGAGCCTTAACCTGGTATTCTCTTCTCCCTGAAAATTCTATTGACTCTTTTGCTGAGCTTGCAGATTCATTTATAAAAGCACACTCTGGTGCACAAAAAGTTGAGAAAAGAATGGAAGACATATTCAAAATAAAACAAGGAGACACAGAACTACTCCGAGAGTTTGTACACACGTTTCAACGAGAAAGAATGCAATTACCCAGGGTGCCTGATAATTGGGCAGTCATGGCATTTGCAAGTAACCTAAACAATAAGAGCTCAGAAGCCATGAGACGACTTAAGGAAAGTCTAAGAGAATTCCCCGCTACAACATGGAACGATGTATATAACAGGTATGGTACTAAACTCGGAATAGAGGAAGATATCATTGCTCGTTCAAGAGATGAAGATCATTCCAGATCCAGACATCCTGAATCAGACAGAAGATCAGGTAAGAACATGTATGATCCTTACTTAGGACCCTCGGGACGTGATATTCGTTCCAGGTTCGAAAACACTAGGTCGGACTATAGACAACCATGAAGAGACGTAGTCTCATCCTCATCTAGATCCAGAAAAAATCAAGATGAACGACCTAGAGGTAATACCCGGATTGGGGATCATAACTTTAATGTAAGTACTACTGAACTTGTCTAGATATTGAGGAACATGAGAGACAAGGTTAAGTGGCCCAAAGAGATGCGATCAAATCCAAATAGAAGGAACCAAGATCACTGGTGTGAATTCCATAACGACCATGGGCACAAGACTGCGGATTGCAGATTTTTACAAGGTGAAGTAGAAAATTTATTAAAATAGGGCTATTTAACAGAATTGTTTAGTGATAAAGGTAAACAAGCATATATGAGGAACAGGCAGGAGCCCCCAAAACCTCCTTCTCCAAAACGAACCGTCAACGTGATACACGGAGGTGAAGAAGTAAACGGAGTGGTATGCAAAACGACCAGAAAATTCACAATTACACATGGAAAACGGGTTCGTGAAAATCTTGAAGCGGACGATATAACCTTTGATTATCAGCGGATTAATGCTTCCTCACAACGATGCTCTGGTAATATCTTTACTTATTCATGACACTAACATAAAAAAAGTGTTGGTTGATTCAGGTAGTTCAGTCAATATCATTTTGCTAGGGGTTGTGAAAGAAATGCTATTGGGGAATTAAGTAATCCCAAGGGCACGAGCCATATCAGGGTTTGACAACTCTACGGTTATAACAAAAGGAGAAATTGAGCTTAGCACTTATGCTGGGGGGTGATCAATAGTACCATGTTCCAATTAATTGATACTGACATGGCTTATAATGTAATCTTGGGAAGGCCATGGATCCACGACATGAAAGCAATACCCTCCACCTTGCATCAGGTAATTAAATTCCCCTCTGAATGGGGGATTCAGCAAATTAGAGGCGATCAGCAATCCACAAGAAATATAAACTCTGTGTTTCACTACAACAAGAAAATAGAGGTGGAAGAATCACGAGATAAGGGATCTCCCAAATGGGTAACACCGCCCAAACAGGCATGGAAGAAATCACTACCCAAATAGGTACGGAAGGTATTATTGCTAAAACAAGTACAGAAGAAAATACTTAAGAGAAGGTGAATCAAGTTACCACGGAAGGTGAATTATACCACACGGATGCAGATTGTAGACCGGACGTCATTCATGAACCGGAGGAAGACGAGCACATCAAAACAACTACGGAAGAGCTCAAAGCTGTTCCATTGTCTGAACAAAAGCCTGAACAGAAAGTGTATATAGGCACGAGGCTGGGCCCCGGTCAAAGAGGTAAGTTAATTGATTATTTAAAGGCTAACACAGACTACTTTGCGTGGTCCCACTCAGATATGACAGGAATCCCACCAGAAGTGATGACTCGTAAACTAAATGAAGATCTATCCTTCGTACCTGTTAAGCAGAAGAAAAGAAAGCAATGACCATTCAAGAACCAAGTGATCGACGAAGAGGTACAGAAACTCTTGATGATTGGTTCGATATGAGAGGTAACGTGCCCTAACTGGCTAGCAAACACCATGGTAGTACCTAAAAATAATGGAAAATAGAGAGTATGCGTAGATTATACTGACTTAAATAAAGCATGCATGCCCCAAAGATTCATTCCCATTGCCACATATAGATCAAATGATTGATGCCACAGAAGGTCATGAATTATTAAGCTTTTCAGATTCATATTCTGGTTATAATCACATTAAAACGGATCCCTCGGATGAGGAAAAAACTTCCTTCATTACAAACAGGGTGACTTACTGTTATAAAGTTATGCCTTTTGGCTTGAAAAATGCTGGAGCCACCTATTAAAGGTTAGTGACTAAAATGTTCGAAGAACATCTTGGAAAGACTATGGAAGTCTATATTGATGATATGTTGGTAAAATCAACACAAGCAGAAGACTATTTCCATCATCTCTCTACTACTTTTGATATTTTACGCAGGTATAATATGAAGCAAAATCCAGAAAAATGCGCTTTTGGAGTGCAATCCGGTAGTTTTTTAGGTTTCCCTGTATCGAACAGAGGAATATAGGTAAATCCCGCCCAAATTAAAGTTATAGAATAAATACCTGATATTTTAACAAATAAAAAGGAAGTTCAAAGACTAATAGGGAGATAGCAGCTTTGGTAAGATTTTTTTCTAAGTCTTATGAAAAAAGTTTTAAATTCTTCTCAGTTCTCAAAAAGCAGAATCAGTTCGAATGGACTGAAGAATGTCAGCAAGCCCTCAAGAATCTGAAGATTTATATATCAATACCACCGCTACTTTCAAAGACAAAAGAAGGGGAAAGATTGTACATCTACCTAGCTGTTTCAAAATTTGTTGTAAGTGCAGTACTGGTAAGAGAAGAAAAAGGTAAGCAATCACTTATCTACTATGTAAGTAAAACTTTGCTAGATGTTGAGACTAGATATCCACATCTGAAAAAGTTAGCCTTAGCTTTAATAATGGCATCTAGAAAATTACGACCATATTTTCAATGTCACCAAATCACCGTTGTGACTTCATATCCTTTAAGAAATATTCTGCATAAACAGGAATTGTCAGGAATATTAGCCAAGTGGGACACAAAATTAAGTGAGCATGAAATAATCTATCAACCTAGGACTACAATTAAGTCTCAAATACTAGCTAATTTTGTTTTTGACTTTAGTAATAGTATTATCCCTGAAGTAGAAAAGGAGTTACAACTTTTTAACGGTTCTAATCGGGGCCTATGGACCCTATTCACCGATGGCTCCTTAAATATAAAAGGTGCCGGCTTAGGCATAGTCTTAATATCACCCATGGGTGAAAAGACACGGCAAGATATCCAGTGTTATCCTATAACTAACAATGAAGCAGAGTACGAAGTTGTTATTGCAGGGCTTGAACTCGCACGAGAGCTCCCAATCGAGCAAATTGTGATTAGCAGCGACTCCCAACTGGTAGTAAGTCAGATATAGGGAAGTTACATCGCTCGAGAGACTCAAATGCAACAGTAATTGTGATTAGAGGCACAAGCGTTCAAACAAGTGCGAGAAAACGAAATTAAAAGCTTCTTATGGAGAAACATAATTGTCTCTTTGGAATACCAAAGGAGATCGTGTGCGATAATGGCCCACAATTCATAGGCTCGTAAATCAGAGAATTCTTCAAAAGCTAGCAAATCAAACGGATCAATTCAACGACATACCACCCCGTGGCTAATGATCAAGTTGAGTCAACGAATAAGATCATCATCAACAACCTAAAGAAGCGGCTGGATAAAGCCAAAGGAAACTGGCCTGATGAGTTACCAGCAACGATATGGGCATATATAACAACTTCAAAAATAGCCACGGGAGAAACTCCATTCGCACTTGTCTATGGCTCAGAAGACTTAATACCTGTGGAGATTGGAGAACCAAGCATAAGGTTCACAACAGCCACGGAGGAAGCAAATGGTGACGAATTAAGGATCAATCTAGACCTGCTCGAACCACAAAGAGAAGTAGCACTGATACGGATGGCAACTCAAAAGCAAATAATAGAGCGTTACTACAACCGTGAAGCTCATCTCAAGTACTTCAAGATTGGGGACTTCGTCCTCAAAAAAGTCTTTCAATCAACGAAATAAGCAGGCGCAGGAAAGCTAAATCCAAACTAGGAAGGACCCTATCTGAGGCATAGCTGGGAAGGACGCGTATGAGTTGGAAGCTATGGACGGAAGATTTATCTATCGAAACCCCCGCTGCTTTCAAAGCCAAAAGAAGGGGAAAAATTGTACATCTACCTGGCTGTTTCAGAAATTACTGTAAGTGCAGTACTGATAAGAGAAGAAAAAGGTAAGCAATCACCTATCTACTATGTAAGTAAAACTTTACTAGATGCTGAAACTGGATACCCACATCTGGAAAAATAGCCTTAGCTTTAATAATGGCATCTAGAAAATTACGACCATATTTTCAATGCCACCCAATCATCATTGTGACTTCATATCCTTTAAGAAATATTCTGCATAAACAAGAGTTGTCAGGAAGATTAGCCAAGCGGGCCATAGAATTAAGTGAGCATGAAATAATCTATCAGCCCAGGACTGCAATTAAGTCTCAAATACTAGTTGGTTTTGTTGCTGACTGTAGTAATAGCATTATCCATGAAGTAGAAAAAGAGTTAGAACTTTTTAACAGTGCTAATCCGGGCCTATGGACCCTATTCACCGATATCTCCTCAAATGTAAAGGGTGCTGTCTTAGGCATAGTCTTAATATCACCCACGGCTGAAAAGATACGGCAAGCTATCAAGTGTTATCCTATAACTAACAATGAAGCAGAGTACAAAGCTGTTATTTCAAGGCTTAAACTTACACGGGAGCTCTTAATTGAGCAAATCATGATCAACAATGACTCCCAACTGGTAGTAAATCAGATGCAGGGGACTTACATCGCTCAAGAGACTCGAATGCAACAGTATCTTGAAAAAGCACGAGAACTCGTGAGACAATTCAAAACATGGAAGGTAATGCAAATTCCTATAGAGGAAAATGCAGAAGCAGATGCATTAGCTAACATCACAGCAGTCACGGAAGTAACAAACAAAGACAATGCAATTGTCGTCCAACTATTCCACTCAATGATCGACCAGGACAGGAATGAGGTAACTTACAAAAACTTAACCTGGGACTGGAGAAACGAAATTCTTAATTTTTTGCGGAATGCCACTGTACCTGACGACAGGAAAGCAGCTCAAGCACTTCGCCGCAAAGCTGCACGGTATTACCTTATTTTCAACTGGCTTTATCGCAAGATGTTCGGAGGACCCCTAGCTAAATGCCTTGGACCTAACCAAACGGAATTTGTGATGAAAGAAGTCCACGAAGGACACTGTGGAAATCACTCAGGGGCGAGGTCCTTAGTGAAAAACCTAATCAGAGCTGGATACTATTGGCCTAAGATGGAAAAAGAAGCCGAGAACTTCGTATCCAAATGTGATAGGTGCCAAAGGTTTTCCAATAACATGCATCGACCAGCGGAATTATTGCATCCAACAATATCCCCATGGAATTTCATGAAATGAGGGATGGACATAGTGTGACCTCTTCCCATAGCTAAAGCACAGGTATGGTTTTTTGCTTATACTAACCGACTATTTTACAAAATGGGTAGAGGCACAAGCGTTCAAACAAGTGCGAGAAAACAAAATTAAAAGCTTCTTATGGCGAAACATAATTGCCGCTTTGGAATACCAAAGGAGATCGTGTGCGATAATGGACCACAATTCATAGGCTCGCAAATCAGAGAATTCTTCGAAAGCTGGCAAATAAAACGGATCAATTCAACGACATACCACCTCGTGGCTAATGGTGAAGCTGAGTCAACGAATAAGATCATCATCAACAACCTAAAGAAGCGGCTGGATAAAGCCAAAGGAAACTGGCCTGATGAGTTACCAGCAGTGCTATGGGCATATATAACAACTTCAAAAATATCCACGGGAGAAACTCCATTCACACTTGTCTATGGCTCAGAATACTTTATACCTTTGGAGATTGGAGAACCAAGCATAAGGTTCACAACAGCCACTGAGGAAGCAAACGGCGATGAATTAAGGATCAATCTAGACCTGCTCGAACCACAAAGAGAAGCAGCACTGATACGGATGGAAACTCAAAAGCAAAAAATAGAGTGTTACTACAACCGTGAAGCTCATATCAGGTACTTCAAGATTGGGGACTTCGTCCTCAAAAAAGTCTTTCAATCAACGAAATAAGCAGGCGCAGGAAAGCTAAATCCAAACAAGGAAGGACCCTACAAAATCTGAGGCATAGCTGGGAAGGACGCCTATGAGTTGGAAGCTATGGATGGCAGAGCTTTACCAACAAGCTGGAATGCCATCCACTTAAAGAGGTATTACTTATAAGGAAAATAAATACCCCCGGTCAGGTATCACACGTTCGATTTTATTTTGAACATTTAAAAATTTTACTAAATTTTTTAGATGATAGGTATAAAGCTAACCCATCATCAGATGATGATATTAGACCTGTAAAGACGCGAGGAAATAACACAATTCCCGGTCTAGGGTTACACTTTCTAATTGACGTTTAAAAGGGTTAAGTAGTCATCATCTAAAAAACTATATACCTTCGAGTCAGGAATATTTTTCCTTTTCAGGAAAAGGCCACAAAGGAAGGAATAATAAAGTGCTCGAGATCTCATTCTTCAAAGCTCAAACACTTGAGGGACTATACAGTATGGAAGGCTAAGACGAAGCAAAGAAGACTATCAGAAAGTCAAAAGCTCGAGCCTGAAGACCCATCTACCCAACAAGACAAGTGATACGAGTAGAATCAAAAGAAATCAAAAGAGTCATCCGAATACAAAGCCTAATGCAAAAATGCAAAAAAAACCTCGAACATGTTCAGGCTGAAAGAAAAAATATTAGTCACGAGGAAGAAATATATACTTATCAAAATTGTTGTAACAAAAACAGTTAGGGGTAAAAGATCATCATCATTTGTACTTACTCAAAAAATTGTTATCAAATAAAACAGTTACGAATGAAAGATAAAAATCTATGTATTTGTTCAAAAAACTATTGTCAAATACAATACTTACGGATGAAAAAGAATTTTCCTCGTGCTTATTATAAAATCGTTATCAATAAAAACAGATGCGGGTAGAAACCCCAATCCTTATAAAAACTGTTACTAGTGAAAAACAGTCGTTCCCTTGTATTAATATCAAACAACTGTTACCTATGAAAAATAGTTACGAAATACCAGGGTATATCAAATCTGTTAACCAAAAACAGTTGCAACATGAGTTAGACGATAATCAAACACATGTAAAATGTCGTGGAAGTTCAAACAAAAACATTCCTTGGAAAAATTCTTAAACATGTGTAAAATTCCTATCACTCTATTGCATTATCATGAAGTTGAGACGTCTTCTTCATGTCGATCATAATGGGCCATCTTTCATAAATGAAGCCTACTACAAAAAGGCTCACAAACACCCTACCTAGTATAAAAAGGTATGAGTGATTACAGCACCCTCATGCAAAAATTCAGAGGTAAAAACAAAAACCTCGAAAAACAAAGCATGCAAAAGACCTAAAGAGTGAAACAGAAACTTAACGAAAGTCATACTAGCATTGATATATTAAAATGGCTAAGTAAAAACTAAGTATTAACTTATACTTAGCCGTATAGAATTTTTATACATTGAGGTGCCCCTAAGTTGTCATTTGGGGACTTTAAAGAGATCCAAATTTACCCCCGATGAGACTGGGGGTAACCACCAATTGAGACAAAGATAAAAAAAGGGGTGAACGAACTAAACTTCTTCAGGAAGGGGGTTGACTTCACTGGCAGAAGGAGCGGCAACAACTAGGGATTAATAGGCACGAGCAGCTGGAGTCTCACCATTAGGTGAAGAGACGTTATGACCTTGTTGAGCCTTCTCCATGGCTTCCTTAGTTTTAGCTATTTCATCACTAAGGTCGAAACCCTCTTGCCTCATTTCCGTCAATGTGTCAAGGAGAGAATTCATATACGCCCAGCTCACATCAACAACAACCACCTCTTCAAGATCTTCATAGTCCCTTGCCCATACTTGAAGCTCAGCTCTTAATCTGTCCTTCTCCGCTTCAGCAGCTTCATGGGCGGCCCTTCACGGTAAAATCGACTCTTATAGTGTTTGAACTTTATCTAAAGCATTATGAAGGTCCTCTTGAGTACGAGTGAGTGATTGCACGAGCTCGCCTGAGTATTCCTCCTTCTGTCCCAACAAGTTTTTCAACTCTCTAATCTCCTCTGAGGCACGGGACAGCTACTCAGCAAATGAGGACTCCAGAACACTCTTGTCTTTATCAGCCTGACTAGAAGAAGCCTTCTCTATTGCCAGTTCAGCCACCATGAGCCTCATCTTCCGCTTCAAGGTACTCTTTTCCTCTCCTAAGGCATCCATGTCAATACTTAAGCTATCATACTGTGCTTTCCAATTTTCAGCATCGGCCTGCAACTCTTTTGTCTCCTGATCCGTATTTGACATACTCTTCATAATCTCCATGCCTATAAGATTAATCTACAAGAAATAAACCAATCGGATATGATAAATTTCATATACGAAAATGAAAGAAGATAACCTGCATAATACCTTCAAAGAGTTATGCACTACTTCATTGGCCCATGTAAGAGCACTATGGCTGGTCAGCTTGGCTTTCTCAAAGGGACCTATCAAAGGCTTTAGCCGCACATCAGCCTCACCCGTTTTCTTGAAAAGATTCCCCTCAGATGAAACCTCTATTACCACATGCCGCATCTCTCTGCTGGAAGACCCTACTTCCCTTGCGGAAGGCATGGAAGCAGGCAGAGATGAAGCAGCAACATGCACGGAGGGATGAGGAGCTAGAGAATCCATGGGAAGCAGTAGGCACGGAGGGTTGAGGAGTTGAGGAATCCACGGGCAAAGTAACAGCAGAAGCCGTAATAGCCAAAGGAGCAGATGACACAACTTCTCTTAAAGAAGCAAGAAAGACAACAGCCAAAGGGACATCGTCAGGTGCGAGGTCAAAACCTTCACAGAACAGGTAATCTACAGACTTATGAATGGGGGAATGTGAAACATCTTCAAAGGTAGAGGGCTCAACCACAGACAGGGAAGGAAAGTTCATAGGTGTAAACTCATCATCTGAAACCACCCGCCTTCTCCTTGGCCTATGTACTAAATCACCCTGTTCTTCTTCTTCTACCGAACGAGATTCACCAATCTTCCTCTTCGAGGAAGACGAACCAACAATAATCTCTTGGGTCTGAGCCAAAGACATCTTCGGGATATATGAAGCAGACACCGCACGAGCAGAGAACCCTATCAAAAGGGAAAAAGTTAAGCGACAAATAAAGAAGAGACTCGAGTAAGGAAAGAATCAAGAACAAAAGCTTCACTTACCGTGGGTCTTTACATGCCAACCATACCTCCCAGCGAGGTACTTCCAAGATCTCTCTTCTAAAGGATCAACGAACAACAATTTCTCTACCCAATCACGGATACCAGAGACATTCTCAAGAGTATCCATGATTGCTGAGAGAAGAAAAAATAGATACAATGTTAGTAAAACATCTCAAGTCAGAACGAGGAAAAGTAAATAGATGTGAGCTAAAGCATACTCACGTGCACGATTCCACTTCTCAGGGAAGGGAAAATTTTCTTCACCCACTAAACCAACAGTGGGTACAACAACATACCGGAGGTACCAACCCCTATCCTTATCATCTCCAGGGGTTACCAGCACTCTTTTGCTCCTAGCAGTCAGAGTAAAAACCCCTTCACGAAACAAGGTAGGAGAGTAGAGATGAATAAGATGGTTGAAAGTAAAAGGAACCGAGGCTAAAGAAGCTAAACTCCTAAGACATGCGACAACTCGCCACACAAGCGGACCAACTTGTCCTAAGCAGATATTGAAGAAACGGCACAATTCGATTATGACTGGGTCAATGAGAGGTCTAAACCCTAGAGTAAAAGGGTACGTATAAACAAAAGAATATCTCGTCTTGTAAGACGTTATTATTTGATTACTGTTCGGAATGTAGACAGGGAAATCAGGCCTCCAAAAACACTCCCTACGAACAAGGGAAATCTGACCCTCAGTTATAAGGGTTGGATACCTTTCGACACTCTCAAGGGAAGAAGATTTGTGTGCAAGAACTTGATTATCTCTAGCAAAGACAAACTCAGCAAGAAAAATTTCATCAACTCCAGGTTCACGAAGGCGTTCACCTCTACCTCTAGACAAAGATCGAGAAGCCCTAAACCTCGGAGAAACTAGAGACCTAGTGGAAGGAGGGGGAACTATCTGAGAAGAAGAGGAGCCTCTCGAAGGAGTGGATCCTAGACTCCTAAGTCTACCACCCCTCCGACTCCTAGTCGTAGCAGAAGATGGCGTTATATTTTCAATATCTATTACTCCCTGAGGTTGATTTGAAGAAGACATGTTTACAAAGGCAAGAAGAAAGGTATTTATACTTGAGGACAACCGTCAAATATGGAAAAAAAGAAAAATAATGATGAAAAGTCATAATTGAAGGTGTCAATTCGGGACTGACACAACCGCAAAAAGCCCTAAAAGGTGCCGAGTAAATGAAAAACCAACCCGAGAAGGACACGTGGTATGAGCATTAAATGGAAGTGACAAACGACGCCTATGGTTCAGAGAAGGATAAATGTTTCGAGGTAAAGCGGCGACAAAATATTTCTACCATAAATGAGTATCCACTTACCAAATATTAATCGATAAATATATGGTAAGTGGGGGGACTATCTGTATTGGTAAAAAAGAGTTTCACACGTAAGCCAACTCTTGACAACTCAGCCAGTTATGTGGACACAGAAGAACGCCACAACTGGATGTGATTCTTTGAAGAGGTACAGAGAAAAGAGGCACGATTCAATAAACCCTCGAGCTCATCAGCCACAAGATACTCAACCTGATCAAAACAGGGAAGAGACACAGTCAAAATGAATCTGGACAAAGCTACGGGTAGATTCAAGAACCCACAATTTATTACGCGTACGTTACATAATCGCACCCCAATTACCGTTATCCTTTGTAACGCCCCATTAATGTCATAATTAGTCATTAATGGGCAATCATAGCAAGAGTTGTACGTCATATCAAGGAATATCCTATATAAGGGAGGGGAATACTGCTTGTAAAGTCATCTTATTCTCGAATACAATTTACTTTGCTTTTCTATATTTCTGCAATATTATCTATTACTCATTTTTCTCTATTTCTTTGATTATCAGTAACCCGTGTTCATCCTAGAAATACCTTTAGTCAAAGGATCTAATTCTTTGGTTAAACAGTCACCTTCTTGGAAGACTTCCTTATCCCTTGATTCTTTCACCTCTACTTTTTTCTTGTAGTGTACCACGGAATTTATATTTCTCACGGTTTGTTGATCGCCTCTAATTTTCTGAATCCCCCATTCAGAGGGGAATTTAATTACCTGATGCAAGGTGGAGGGTTTTGCTTTCATGTCGTGGATCCATGGCCTTCCCACAATTACGTTATAAGTCATGTCAGTATCGATGACTTGGAACCTGGTACTTTTGATCACTCCCTCATCATAAGTGCTAAGTTGAAGTTCTCCTTTTGTTATAACCTTAGAGTTATCAAACCCTGATATGGCTCATGCTCTTGGGATTACTTGATTCCCCAATAGCATTTCTTCCACGACTCTTAGCAAAATGATATTAACTGAACTACCTGGATCAATCAACACTCTTTTTATGTTACTGTCATGAATAAGTAAATATATTACCAGATCATTATTGTGAGGAAGAATTAATCCATTGATATATACATCATCGAAGGTTATATTGTCTACTTCCAGATTTTCACGAACCCGTTTTCCGTGTTTAATTGTGAACTTCATGGTCGTTTTGCAGACCACTCTGTTCATTCTTCACCTCCGTGTATCACGTTGACGGTTCATTTATGGGATGGACGTTTTGGGGGCTCCTGACTGTTCTTCATGTATGCCTGTTTACCTTTTTCACTGAACAATTCTGTCAAATAAGCCCTTTTCAATAGTTGTTCTACCTCACCTTGCAAAAATCTGCAATTTGTAGTTCTGTGTCCATGATCATTATGGAATTCAAGATCTGGGTTCCTCTTATTCGGATTCGACCTCATCTCTTTGGGCCATCGAACCTTGTCACTTAAATTTCTTAACACTGCAATTAGTTCAGAGGTACTTACATTAAAGGTGTGATCCCCAATTCGCGCGTTACCTCTAGGTCGTTGATCTTGATCCCTTCTGGATCTAGATGAGGATGAGCCCACATCTCTTCTTGGTGGTCCATAGTCTGACCTGGTGTTTTCGAACCTGGGATAAGTTTCACGTCCCGATGGTCCCAAGTAAGGAGCGTACCTATTTTTACCTGATATCCTGTCTGATTCTGAACGTCTGGATCTAGTATGATCTTCCTATTTCGGACAAGAAATGGTATCTTCTTCTATTTGAAGTTTAGTACTATACCTTTATAAAAATCGTTCCATGTTGTAGCTGGGAATTCCCTCAAGCTTTCCTTGACTCTTCTTGTGGCTTCTGAGCTTTTGTAAATTAGATTACTAGTGAATGCCATGGCTGCCCAATTATCAGGCACCCTTGGTAGTTGCATTCTTTCTCGTTGAAACCTGTCTACAAATTCACGAAGTAGTTCCGTGTCTCCTTGTTTTATTTTAAAGATGTCCTCCATTCTTTTCTCGACTTTTTGCGCACCGGAGTGTGCCTTCATGAAAGAATCAGCAAGCTCAGCAAAAGAATCAATAGAGTTTTCAGGGAGAAGAGAATACCAGGTTAGCACCCTTTTGGTAAGTGTTTCTCCAAATTTTTTAACTAGTACCGACTCAATTTCTTGTTTTGTTAAGTCGTTGCCCTTTACTCTGGTGGTAAAAGAAGTTACATGGTCGCGTGGGTCGGTTGTCCCATCATATTTAGGTACGTCGGGCATTTTAAACTTCTTTCGAATGGTTACGGGTGCTGCGCTTGGTTTCCAAGGTTGTTGAGTTATTAGACATACCTGATCTCGCTTTGAGAGATTTATTAGGAGTATATCCCCTTCCTGAGTTTGCCAACCCAGATTGAGGATTTTCCACGGTGATGGTATTATTGGGGGGTGGTGCCAGTGGTGCAGGTGACGCTGCTGGTAATCCCCTCGTAAATTCTTGCAGAGCGTGGCTCATATACTTTGTAATCATTTGCTTTACCTGATCTTGTTCTACCGTTTGATCATTATTATCGTTGTTGTTATTGGATATTTCTGGGGATTGTTCCCTTAAACCACGTGGGGTTCCTGAAGGTGATGGAACTGGGGTTCCATTCCTTTGCTGGTTGTTGTCGTTAGAGTTCGACATAGTTCAGAGGATATCGCTTGAAAAGCAAACAAAGATTATCAGATTCTCGATAACAGAACCAATTTGTTTAACCAAAGAATTAGATCCTTTGACCAAAGCTATTTTTAGGACCAAGGCAAGACTGATTGTAAGTAATAAAGAAAAATCAATGAGATGTACGAAAAGTAAAGTGTATTGCAATAGTACTTCTGATGTCCCTTTACAGGTTATATTTTACTCCCTTATATAGGGAATTTCCTAATATAACGTCTTCCTTTTTCAGCGATTGAGCATTAATAACTAATTATGACATTAATGTAACGTTACAATGAGTAACTGTAACTGTTGTGTAAATGTTGTGTAATGTGTGGATCACTAATTGAAGATCTCTGAATCTTCCATTTGTTCCGCCCAGATACATTTTGACCGTGTCTCTTCATCTTCTCAATTAGGTTGAGACTTCCGTAGCTAATTAACCCGTGAGCGTGATTTGTCGTGCCTCTTTGCATCATACCTCTTCATATAGTCCCGTCCAGCTGTTGTGTCTTCATTGCTCCACGTAGACTTCTTAGTCATCAAGATTTATTACACATGTGAAGCTCTTTTTACCAATACAACAACGTTCCATCCTCAGACCGACAGGCAGTCGGAGAAGATAGTTCAGATATTGGAGGACATGCTCAAGGCATGTGTGATTGACTTTGGAGGATAGTGGGACTAGTTCTGGCCTCTGGCTGATTTTTCTTATAATAACAGTTATTAGTCCAGCATTGAGATGGCTCAATTTGAGTCCTTCTATCGTCGGCGATGTCGTTCCCCTATCGGGTGGTTTGAGCCTGGCGAGGCTAGGTTATATGGAATCAATATGGTAAAGGATGACTTGGAGAAGGTAAAGTTGATTCAGGAGAGGCTTCACATGGCACAGTCCAGACAGAAGAGTTACGCGGATCAGAAGGCGCGTGATGTATCGTTTATGGTCGGTGAGAAGATTCTATTGAAAGTCTCGCCTATGAAGGGTATTATGAGGTTTGGAAAGAAGGCCAAGCTGAGCCCAAAGTTTATAGGCCCATTTGAGGTGTTGAGGCGAGTTGGGGAGGTTTCTTATGAGCTTGCTTTACCTCCCAGTTTATCAGGAGTTCATCCGGTCTTTCATGTGTCCATGCTCTGGAGGTACCACGCCGACTTCTCTCACATGATAGACTTCAACACCATTCAACTAGATGCGAGATTGTGTTATGAGAAGGAGCCAGTTGCTATCATTGATAGGCAGGATCACCAGCTAAGGTCCAAGAGGGTTTTTGCCGTAAAGGTCCAGTGGAGGGGCCAACCAGTCGATGAGGCGACTTGGGATTCCGAGGAGGACATGCGGAGAAGATATCCACACCTATTCAGAACTCCAGGTATGATTCTAGACTCGTTCGAGGATGAACGTTTATTTAAAAGGTGGAGAATGTAACGACCCGACCGGTCGTTTGGTGTTCTATAACGTGGTGCCCCTAAATGAGACTTCTCGTATTTGCTTTTTCTGATTTAATCCTTACGGGGATGGTTGGTTCGGGATTTGGAGGAGTTTGGGGGTGGTATAGGAACACTTAGTTCTTTAAGGATGGCCTTAAAGGCCAAGTTTGACTTCGGTCAACATTTTTAGTAAACGACCGTGGAATCGAGGTTTGGAAGTTTTAGTAGGTTCGTATGATGATATCGGACTTGGGCGTATATTCGAACGGGTTTTGGATGACCCGGGAGCGTTTCAGTGCCAAATAGTGAAATATGATTCTTTAAGTTAAAAAACTTAGGTTTGGAACGTGTTTTTATGTTATCGAGGTGGAATTTCGAGACCGTGAATAGTTCTGTCATGTCATTTATGACTTGCTCGCAAAATTTGGTGTCATTCCGATTAGTGTAGGTATGTTTCGGCATGTTGAAAGCGAATTCAAGAACTTAAAGTTCTTAAGTTGAATTTAGTAGGTTTTAAGGTATGATTCTACGATTTAGTTTTTGTTTCGGACGTTCGGCTCGAGCGAGTCCGTACTTGATTTTGAACATGTTGGTATATTTGGACGGGGCCTCAGGTGGGTCCGGATGCCATTCGAACATCGCGCGAGGCAAACTAAGCTCAAAAAGAGCTGCTGGTGCACCAGATCTGGTGCGACCGCACCTGTGAAGGATCAGCCGCAGGTGCGAGACCGCAGGTGCGACCGTAGAGGGGCTGTCCATTTTTCGCAGGTACGGGCCTATTCCCGACAAAAGCGGAGTCATAGATGCGGGCTCCGTTCTGCAGGTGCGATTCCTTGCCATTTTCTCCTCTTCCGCAGGTGCAGGCACTAGCTTGCAGATGCGAGACCGCAGGTGCGGTCCTCGAGTCGCAGGTGCGAAAGTACTGGAGGCAGTGAAGTTGTTTTAAGTGCGGGATTTAGACATTTTAGGCCATTTTCTTCATCTTTGGACGATTTGGGGAGCTTTCAAAAGGGAGATTCGACCTAGCATCGTAAGGTAAGTTAATTCCTACTTTAAAGTGAGATTTATACTTGAGTTTTGGGTAGATTAACACACAAAATTTGTGGAAATCATGGGTTTGGAGTAAAACTTAGGGTTTTGGGAAAAATAAGATTTAAACAAGAAATTTGTTATGGAATCATGCAAAAACTATATAACATTGTTCCTTAGGTTATGGGTAACTATTTCCGTTGAAAATTTTCGGAATCCGAACATGTGGGCCCGGGGGTACATTTTAGGATTTTGCAAACTAGGTTAAGATAATTATTTAAATAGGGGAATTGTGGACTTTTGAGCGATTTATTTATATAAATGTTTGGCTAGTTTCGAGTTCTTAGGCAACGAATTTGGAGATTTGGCCACATTCTTGACCCGGGAAGTAGGCTTGAAACGAGGTAAGTCTCCTTTCTAATCTTGTAAGAGGGAATTGTCCCCATAGGTGAAATAATTAAATATGTGCTACTATTTGTGGGGGATACATACGCACGAGGTGACGGGAGTTCGTGTGTAGCTACTATTATGTTTATGTCGGGGGAGTCTAGGATCCACCAGCATGCTATACGTGCCGTATCTTGTAATCTTACTGATAAATCTAGAATTTTCTTGGCATCATAGAATTATTTAAATGGATAACTAACAAGGTTACCTATCATTATTTAATTTATTGTCTTTCCCTTGGAAGAATATCCCCTAATAAATCCCGAATTTTTCAGCTGAATGTGTATATATATGAGTACCTGAGTCGCATGTATAATTCGCGAGCGGGGTAACTCTATTATTTATTTTTACCGCGTCGCATGTACGATTCGCAAGCGGGGGTAATAGATGCATCTATGGTTCGTTCCATTCGACCCTTCGGCAGTGCACATTTATTATTTCATTGAATCGACCATACGTCCGCGGCATGTTATGTACTTGCTTATTGGTTATTATTTCCGTGGTTGTTTGACTGCTAATTACCCTGGGAAATGAATTAGAAACCTGTATGGTAGGTAATTTGACATATAAAGATATCTGTAGGGAGATTTGATGTTCTTGACGTTACTAGTTATTCATAATTTTCCATTCTTGCTTGGCCTTATATTTACACATATTATTTTGGCCCTAGTAAGTGTCAAGTCGACCTCTCGTCACTACTTCGTCGAGATTAGATTGGATACTTACTAGGTACATATTGTTTATGTACTCATGCTACCTTTCTGTACTTAATTGTACAGGTTTTGAAGCGGGCTCATCTGGTTACCAGTCCGGAGCTCGTCCCTGATTTCAGGTGGTTCGAGGCTTCACGGTGAGCTGCTTCGCTTAATGTCGTTCAACAACACTATGGAGTATCTATTTTGCTATTATGTCTATCTCTTCTTAGACAATAGGATAGTTCTTTTATTCTTTTGATACTACTCTACTAGATGCCTGTAGACTTGTGACACTAGTTCCTAGCACGCACATTTGGTAGACTATTCTTTTGGTGATGTAATTGATTAAAGTTGATTTTTGGTCTTCGAAAATTAATTGCCCTTCTATGTATTATATTCCATGCTTTGTGGCTGAATTACTTTGAGATAAGAAAAGCATTTAATAGAAAGCAAACTAGACTCACTAGATAATTATGTTGGGTTGCCGGACAATGGTGTTAGGCGCCATTGCGACCTGGATTAGGATTTGGGTCGTGACACTTCCACTCCGGAATATCCAACCTCTGGTGCAACCCACCTGGTCTCTGGTGCTCATACTTGACCTGCTGACAGTTGAGACACCGAACTAAAAACTCAACAATATCCTTCTTCATTCGCCTCCACCAATAATGATGTCTCAGATCCTGATACATCTTCGCGGCACCCGGATGGATGGAATATTGCGAGCTATGGGCCTCTTCTAGAATCAACTCTCGAAGCCCATCCACATTGGGCACACAAATCCTACAATGTATCCTCATAACCCCATAATCATCAATCACAGCATCTATGGCATCACCTCGCCAGACCCTGTCCTGAAGAACGAGCAAGTGTGGGTCATCATACTGGCACTCCTTGATCTGGTCACAAAGAGAACACCTGGAAGCTACACCAGCCTACACCCGGTGTGGCTCCGATAATTCCAATCTCACACACTAACCTGCTAAAGCCTGAACATCAAGGGCTAGTGGTCTCTCTGCTGCTGGAAGAAATGCTAGACTCCTCAAACTCTCTTCTCTGCGACTCAAGGCATCAACCACTACATTTTCCTTCCATGGGTGGTATAGAATAGTGAGGTCATAATCCTTGAGAATCTCCAACCATCTCCTCTGACGCAAATTCAAATCCTTCTGCTTGAATAGATGTTGTAGACTACGATGATCAGTAAAAACCTCACAATGCACTCCGTACAAATAACGATGCCAAACCTTCAAGGTGTGAACAATTGCTGCTAGCTCGAGATCATGTACGGGATAATTCTTCTCACGAGTCTTCAACTGGCGCGAGACATAGGCAATCACCCTACCCTCCTGCATCAACATACACCTGATGCCTATCCTCGAGGCATCACAATATATGGTATAAGAACCTGAAGTTGATGGCAACACTAATACTAGAGTTGAGGTCAATGCGGTCTTGAGCTTCTGAAAGCTATCCTCACACTCGTCCGGCCACCTGAATGGAGCACCTTTGCGGGTCAATTTGTTCATCAAATGCATGAACACTGCTGGGGCATTGGTCGTCCCAAAAGACATCACCATAAACTCATAATGACCATAACGAGTCCTGAAAGCTGTCTTGGGAACATCAGAATCCCGAATTTCAGCTGATGTTACCCGGATCTCAAATCAATCTTAGAGAACACCCTAGCTCCCTGGAGCTAGTCAAAGAAATCATCAATGCGAGGCAAATGATACTTATTCTTGACTGTAACCTTGTTCAACTGTCTGTAATCAATACACATCCTCATGGAACCATCCTTCTTCTTTACAAACAACACCGGTGTACCCCAAGGTGACAGACTAGGCCGAATGAATCCCTTATCTAGAAGTTCCTGAAACTGGTCCATCAATTCCTTTAACTTCTCCGGTGTCATACGATACAGTGGAATAGAGATAGGCTGAGTGCCCGGTGCCAAATCAATACCAAAATCAATATCCCTATCAGGTGGCATGCCCGGCAGGTCAACGGGAAACACGTCCGGAAATCAAGGACCACAGGAAGAGAATTAATAGTGGGAGTCTCAACACTGACATACCTCAGAAAAGCCAAATACGATAAACACCCTTTTTCTACCATACAGTGGGCCTTAAGGTAAGAAATCACCCTACTAGGCACATACTCAATAGAACCTCTCCACTTAGCTCTCAGAAATCCTGGCATCACTAAGGTCACGGTCTTAGCGTGGCAATCAAGAATAGCATGACACGAAGATAACCAATCCATGCCCAATATCACATCAAAGTCAACCATGCTAAGAAACAATATGTCCACTCGGGTCTCCAGACCCCCAATAGATATCACACACGACCGATGCACACGCTCCACAATAATAGTATCGCCCACCAGAGTCGACGCATGAAAAGAAGTAACTAAAGACTCAAAAGGCATATCCAGAAAATGAGCAAAGTATGATGAAACATAAGAATACATGGAACCAGGATCTAATAAGACCGAAGCATCTCGGTGACAGACTGAGACAATACTTGTAATCATTGCATCTGAGACCATAGCATCTGGTCTGGCTGGGAGTGCATAAAAGCGAGCCTGACCTTCACCTGATCGATCTCCCCCTCTAGGGCAGCCTCTAGCTGACTGACCCCCACCCCTCGCTGCCTAGGCGGGTGGTGTAGTAACTGGTGTTGAAGCTGAAGGCTGGCTCCTCTAATGGAATGAACCACCCGATGACGGGGACAATACCTCTTGATATGACCCGTATCACCACACTCAAAGAAACCCTTCTCAGCAAATGACACTTGGGACTGAAGGGAACCCCTAGAACCAGAATAACTACCATAAGAACCATGCACTGAGGAACCCTGAACTGATGGCGGCTGAGATAAACTCTGGGATGGAAGAGCACTGAATGATGAATGGTCCGGATGAGAACTGCGGGGACCATGCCTCGATGAAGCATCACTATAGGCTGGGCGGGCAGGCTGAGGAGGCCTAAATGAACGGCCTCTCCTGTGCTGAGACAGACCTCCTTAATGAACACCACCAAAACCACCACATCCTCGAGGCCTCTTGGCCTCCCTCTCGACTCGCTCTTGGTGGCGAACTGACTCAATCTCTCTAGCTATGTCAACTACCTTCTCAAAAGAAGCGCCAGATACCCTCTCCCTGGTCAGAAAAATTCGAAGATGATAAGTAAGGCCATCAAAAAACCTCTTGATCCTCTCCCTATCTGTCGGAACTAGCCAAATAGCATGACGGTCTAACTCAGAGAACCTCATCTCATACCGCATCACGGTCATGTCCGCCTGACGTAACTGCTCGAACTCCCTGCGCAGCTCCTCCCTACGGGACTGCAGTACATACTTCTCCAAGAAGAGAATGGAGAACTGATGCCAGGTAAGGGGCACTGCGTGAACAGGTCTACGCCTCTCATAGGCCTCCCACATAGCAAGTGCAGCTCCTGAGAACTTGAAGGTAGTAAATGGAACCCCACTGGCCTCCAATATCCCTGTTGTGCAAAGAATCCTCTAACACTTGTCTAATACGCCATGGGCATCCTCTCCCTCAGTATCATTGAAAATTGGAGGCTGAAGTCTTCTAAATCTCTCAAACCTGCGCTGCTCATTATCTGCCAAAGCTGGGACCAAAAAATCCTGGGCTGGGGCAACCGGCTGGGTTGGAGCTATCCCCAGTGCCTGAAGCCCCTGGTAACCTGCTCAGGTGTCCGGGCTGCAAGAGTCTGAGTGCCTCCACTGGCCCGAGAAGTAGCGGCAGTAGTAGACATAAAGACTGCATGTGCAAGATTGGGGCATACAGTCAGAATCTGAGGAATGGTCTCCTAAAGACCCGGAATCACAATAGGCATTGCCGGTCCCTGAGCCTGTCCTGCTGGAATCTCAACGGTGGGAACCTGGTCCTGAATAGTAGGAGGGTCCACAGGTACTGCCCCAACTGCTGTGCGGGCTGCACTCCTCCCTCTGCCACGGCCTCGACCCCTCACTGGTCTCGCTGGTGTCTGATCACCCGGATCAGTAGTGCGAGTCCTCACCATCTATGAGAGAATGAAATAACAGAATTTTAGTTCCATAAATCAATAGATTCGCACGACAGAATTCAAGAATGTGAGATTTTTCCAAATGGTTCTGTAGCCACTCGAAGATAAGTACAGACGTCTCCGTACAAATCCGCAAGACTCTACTAAACCTGCTCATGAGTAGTGAGACCTATCTAACTTAGAGCTCTGATACCAACTTGTCACGACCACAAATCCCCGTCGTGATGGCGCTTGTCGTGGAATCAGGCAAGCCACATATTTCGTTCAATCCAAGTTTTTTTTTTGAAATTTTATAAATTTAGAAGCAGAATATTGATAATAACCCATTTGAAAGTTTAACAACATTTAAAGCGCATTCCAAAATCCAACCCTGGATCTAGTTTCACCAGGTCACGAGCTACTACAACGTACAAATGTAAAAAAAAAGAGGAAATGACAACATAGTCTGTAATAATAAAAGTGCGACATGAAGAAAAAGGATGAGAAGACGAGGTCGCAATCGCCAGCTGCTACCTTGATGACTCCGAAGAAACTCTGACAGCTGCTCAGTATCCACTACCTCGTCCCAGTGTACCTGGATCTGCACACAAGGTGCAGGGGATAACGTGAGTACACCAAATCATTAAGTAACGAACCCAACCTATGGGCTGAGAGGTAGTGACGGACTAAACCTCGGGATTTACAATCAACAACGTACAGAAATTAGACATGCTAACAATTCATCAGAAAATATACAAAATATGCCAAGTATGCCGGAATACTCTACATGCCATCATATAAATATATGAAACCAGTGTGGAAATGCACATACTACTCACAACCCTCACACGGCAGTCCACTCAGTACCATATATGGCTCTCAGGCCCAGGGAAGGTCCATCCCGGAATGTACATAATCATCGGTGACTGTAGTCACTTGGTACTGAGGAAAAAGGCCAATCCAGCCCCATGAAGAATATCCATGTTCGGAACACAACACGCGGACAAGGTCCATGTCCAGGGACAATCCATCCCTCACATATCATCAACTTCGGACAAGGTCAATGTCCAGGAAGATCCATCCCTCAATATCAATGCGCTCACTAGGGGTGTAAAGACTCCGGAGGGGCCTTATTGACCTAAGCGCGATATCAAGCCAACGAAGGCATGATTAAAGTATCGTTGTAGTGTACGGTCCGATCTCATAACTGTCTCAACAACAGGCTCTCGGCCTCACTCAGTCATTACTCTCCAATGTCACTCATATGGCTCACAGATGTATAAATCAGCCCAAAACAATCATAAATATGCATATAGTTAACAATTACTGAGACTAATGCGTGAAATGATATGCTATGACAGGAATGAGTATATGAAATCAAATAATCACCAAATGAGACAGTAATATAGGACCACTCGGGTCTCAGCATTTTCAGCGTGAAGCCTTAGCATTTATAGTTAACATGATTCCTAACATGTTCACATTTACCACATTAATAGGCATGCGGATATCAATCTGTAATAACTACTACACGGTGCTATGGGATGAGACAGGCCACAAATACTCGGTGCACGCCTGCACGCCCGTCACTTGGCATGTGCATCACCTCTATTATAGTCATATATCATATAGTTCAAGGTTTTGAACCCTCAGAACCAAGTTTGGAAACGTTAGTTACCTCAAAACCGGCTAAAATCCTAGCCCTCAATGCCTTTGCCTATAAACTCGGCCTCCAAGTGCTCCAAATCTACCAAAAATCAGATTCATATCATTTTCTATATGCCAAGGGACGAAGCCCATTCGAAAATTATCAAAATTACACAAAAATCCCGATATTGGCTAAACCCGACCCCTGGGCCCACGTCTCGGAATACGATAAAATTTACGCCACTAAAATCCCATCCTCCCACGAGTCTATACATACCAAGAACCTCAAAATCGAACTTCAAATGACCCCTCGAATCCGAAATTCAAAGTCTCTAATTACAAGCCCTAATTACCTAATTTTTGTACTAATTTCCCAGAAATTTCACCATTAATCAGTCCATAAATCACACATATACGAGTTTTAATTCCAAAAGTCTTACCTCTACGATGAACTCTCGAAATCCCTCTTCAAAACCCTTCAAAATCATCAAACCCGTGTAGAAATGGTGGAAGAATGACCCAAAAATTGATAAGGGTCCTATTGATATGTTCTGCCTAGTGATAACCGCACCTGCGGTCCTTTTCTCGCACATCGGTCCCAGGTGTGTACCTGCGGCTAACTATCCGCACTTGCGGCTAAAACCCCGCACATGCGGATCTCCTCCAGCCTACCAAGAATCCACACCTGCACCCCTTGTCTGCACCTACGACCATCGCACCTACGGATCTCCTCCAGCCTACCAAGAATCCCTTACGATGCGGAACTAACCAAAACACGTCCGATTAACCTGGAAATTTGAACAGACATCCAAAATGACCTTACGAACCTGTTTCAACTTCCGGAATTCCATTCCGACCCCAATAGCTAATATTCCATTGCCGACCGAAAATCGTCAAAACTCAATTTCGCCAATTCAAGCCTAATTCTACTCCGGACCTCAAATTCACATTCCGAACACACTCCTAAGTCTCAAATCACCTAACAAAGCTATCAGAGCTATAAATCCACATTCCGAGGTCGTTTATTTATAAGTCAACTCCCGATTGACTTTTCCAACTATTAAGCTCATTTAAGAGACTAAGTGCCTCAATTCTCACCACAACCACTCTGAACCCGAACTAACCGACCCAACACATCATAATTAGGTTAAAAAGCATATGAAAAAGCTGAAACATAGGAAACGGGGATAATCTCACGAAACGACCGACCGGGTCGTTACACATGTATAACTACATAATACTTAAATATTTTTTCACTATTTTTGTTTGTAAAATATTGCCATAAAGCATTTATGTCTTCTATAAAATATTTAGTGTCTTTTTTATTATATGCTATCCATAAATTATCGATCAAATACCAATGTGGTCTATCTATGACGCATTTTGGTAAAATTCTAAATGACAAGTTTCATGGAGGAAAAAATATTAATTTATGTTTTCCGAAATTTATTCTTTCTATACTATTCTGTTCTACTAGAGATTGTGGCTTAAATTGAAGATTACCTAACATTGTCTAAAAATATATGTCTGAGGGTGAGGCCTGAATGCCCTTTCCCTTGTCTTTATTCTTGTAAATGTATAACATATTTATAAGTTGACCGTAATTTTTAACCTACTTAACTGATTAGCTAAGTTATCATCGTTTCCTTTGATATGTTCAAATATGAGGTTATAAATTGATATATTATCAATGAAATTTAACCATCTTCTTCTACTGCTATTTTTCTCATTTATCTTTTGGTGAAACAAAATTATGTGTAACGACCCGACCGGTCGTTTTGAGCTCTATCGCGTCGTTCAGTGGTTTGAGGCCGTGAGCAGCTTCGTTTCAAGTATTATGACGCGATGCTGACTTATATCCATCTGTTCTAGTATTATCATTAAGTCTTTTGTAGTTTATTACCATCATTGCCTTTCCTCTTATTATTACATTATGGTTTCTTACCATGAAGGCTGCTGACCTGTGTTTAGAAGTGGATCTCCTTATTACTCCTAAATTCACGAGTTCTTTAATTTGAATTTTAAAATCTTCTAAATTTTGATTTGTGGCTTCTATTGAGGTTGTTTTAATTATGTATTCTGGATTGATTATATCTAATTTACACATAACTTTGTTATTTTCCCAGTGCTTTAGAGGTTTTTTGTCACGACCCAAAATTTTCACCGTCGGGATCGTGATGACACCTGACATTGAACCCGCTAGGCAAGACAACGTTAATGATTATTTACCTTATTCTTTATTATTAACAGCTAACAGGTGAAAACAAAACATACAGAAATAAAGGTGCGAAAGGAAATAAAGTCTAGCAACTTGACTAATTACCATTTCGAAATTTATAATACTAAACCCATAATTTGGTTCACAATTTCCATGGACTGACTATGAATACCACATATACAGGTCTGAACAAAATAGATACATTTGTCTTAGGATAAAGAAGAGCATAATATAAAGGAAGTAGGAGGGGACGCCAAGGCCTGCGGACGCCTGCAGTACTACCTCGGAATCTCCAATTGGACTGAAGGAAGCCTCCTCACTCTAGGGTCCGTAGGGTCCTATACCGGGATCTGCACAAAAAAATGTGCAGAGTGTAGCATCAGTACAACCGGCCCCATGTACGGAGTAGGTGCCGAGCCTAACCTCGGCGAAGTAGTGAGGAGGCTAGGACATGACAACCAAACCAACCTTTGCAGTTTAATAGTATATGGAGAAAATAATAACAACAAGAAATAAGCAGCTAAGCATAAATGAAAGGGGAGCATGCCGACGGGAGAAAATATCAAATAATGGAAATAACGAGATAAACCACAAATTAGATATCAATTTAAGCAACATAAATAGTAACACAAAAGCAAGTGCACGGCATCACTGTCACGACCCGAATCCTAATCCAGGTCGCGATGGCGCCCAAAACCGTGGTCATGCAAGCCAACATCAATTTACTAGTGAGTTTCATTTAATTTACAAAGACCTTCCCAACATTTAATTGTTTTAGATTTAAAAAATTAGGTGCAACAAATAACATAGGCAACTATAATCAGAAATAACCATAAGAGTCATAATTTAATAATTACATCCCAAAAGAATAGTCTACTAACGTGTGTGCCAGGAACTAGTGTCACAAGTCTACAAGCATCTAGTAGAGTAAAATCAAAAGGAATAATCTTTTGTCCTACTGTCTGAGAAAAATATAGACAGAAATAGTAAAAAAAAGAAGCTCCAAAGTGCTGCTGGATGTCACCAAGGGAAGCAGCTCACCGTGAAGCCACGAGCAGGTATAAATCAGTAACGATCTCCGGACTGGTACCCAGATGCACCTGCCTCAGAACATGTACAATTAAGTACAGAGCATAGCATGAGTACATAAACAATATGTACCCAGTAAGTATCCTGCCTAATCTCGAAGAAGTAGTGACGAGAGGTCGACGTGACACTTACAAGGGTCAAAGTAATATGTTTAAGTAAAATTTAAGGAAGATAATAGGTATGCATGAATAATAAATCAATAAGTATCGAATATAACCACAAAATTTAATTACGTAGTGAAGCACCAACATACAAGTTTTCGATTCGTCTCCCCCGATATCTATCAGTTTATCAGTTATGAAAATGCCAAGCAATAGCATGCGCATAATGGGTTGAGGACAAATGGCCTGGGCCAACATAATAACAATTAACTGTGTACTGCCGAAGGGTCGAAGGGTGCTAACCATAGATGCATCTATTAACTTGTCGTGGCGCATGACCCTCTCCCATGAGAGTAGTGGAAGAAATCACCCCGCTCGCGGAACATAAATTGAGAAGCGGTCACACATAAGCATACACATTCAAGCAGTCCACCCCGACTATATCGGGAAAACAATTACCCAAGAAAATGACAATTTCCCTTTTATTGGTCACAAAGATAGTATTTACATCTTTTCTAGAAATTCATTTCCCAAGTCCGATAAGGTTTAAACATTTTTAAATTTATCAGTAAAGTTACAAGTACGACAAATAAAACATGTTCACTTCCAAGACTGAACAAAACTACTATTTCACTTTGCACACCGTGAGGACGGATATTAGGATCCGGCTGGGTTGGAGTTACCCAAAATGAGGGATATATTGTTTGCGTTAGTTGACATTTCTGAAGGATAAAGTTCTAATAGATTTCCTTGTCAGACACCCCGATGGTGCACTCTAAAATAGTACAGCTAGATATGAGTACTACAAAGATAGGCACTGGAAGCCTGGAAAGGATAAATATCATATTAGCATGATCCACGTCCCTAGTAGAGAAATAATGTTAAGCAACCCGACGAGCCAGTGGATGGAGAAAAGGGGAGCTAAAAGCAAAATAATATCTTGTCGATAAGTTTCAGAATAAAGTGATAGACAGAAATGTTAGCAGGAAATAAGAAGAGAGTGCTTTATGAGTAAGATGTGATACATGGATGACAACGGTAGATCAGGAAAAACAATGACAGCATTACAGAGTTTATAGTCAAGTGAAGGAAAAGACGAGAAGCGACAGGCCTTGAGACAACAAAAGAGTATAAGCCATAAAGTCATATCCTCATTTCAAGAAACAAGTTCGTGAACAAAAGGAAAAGTTAGACCCCCCCCCCAATGTAATACAAGTCAGTATGGGCTGGTGGACAGGATAATTAAACGTGAATTAAGGACTGAGTGACTGGATAATAGTCAGTATCATTAGAATTTCAGATTTTTCCCTGGCGTTAATAGAATGGACAAACGAAGAACATTCATGAGAAATTCAGAAAATAGCCATTCAGGAAAACACTTCCCTAAAGCAAGCAATGTGAGCAAAGTTAAACTGAAGGGACAGTACGTGTTTGTTACACTAGATGTATCCCTCTTGAGTAATGAAATTTGTTATCCTTGGTACAGAACAATTACCGCAAGGAAAGTAAAGGTCATCGATGATGTGGAAAGATGCTAAGGATGAAGAGGTAAAATAGTTATATATAGATCATCGTAGCACTAAGTGTTAGTACTCCCCTAAAGGGGGGAATATGGAGTGGTATGCCATGAAGTCAGAATAAAGTAGTGCTAGTAATCATGGAATGGTAAAGGAAGAATGCGGTAAAAATGAAAAAGGAATGAGATTACACTTATTCAGCTCCTACTTATATGCTACAATTACAGAACATGAAGCAAGCACGACGCCAAGGAAAGGAAGTAAGGGTTCCGGCCCGGGATGTTATTGATAAATAAAAAGACAGCATAAGATGTAATTTAAGACAAAGGAAACAACCCAAGAAAGATTACGCGGAGTATTGATATGAGAACAGACCAACGAGCAGTTAGTAGTTGATTCAGGAAGAGTCTTGTTATGGCTAGACAAGAGGATAAAGACAAATCAGCAGATCAATACAAGATAAACACAAGGAACCCCAACATGAGGAATTCGGCCTCGCAATTATGACATTGTAATACTTAAGAGTATATTCCTATGAGAGTTGGGGAGGTTAAAAAGGTACCGTATGAGTATTACCGAAATAAAAGAGAATGCCACTGGGAAGACAGTCAAAATATCAGTTAAGAAGCAACCCTACAAGCACAAGGATACAGAGGTAAGCAACTACAGATGATTATAGGCAAGGAAGGACATCAAAAGGTCCGTAATAAGCTCGCAACTTTATGAGGGTCATAAGGTCCTCCTTAAGTACTACAATTGAAGACTAGTTGAGGAAATAAGAAAGAAGGCTTCAACCTAAACATAGAAACTCGAAGTAGAATTGGTCATGCAAAAAAAAAAAAATTCGGCATGCGTGGGAATTAGGATAAGTTAAGCACGCATGCAACATGGGGGCCATGAATTGAATTGTTAAAGGATTGTGTCATGGATATTCCATATCGCCCATGAAGGGCTAGGGTAATGACTAATACCAGGAGACGCTGATTGGAAGATAGCTTAAGCCTATATAAAGGCTAATTAGAAGGAAGAGGAAACTAAAGAGTTACATCAACAACAAAAAAATCAGGAGTATGATTATTGGACCTAGAAAATTATAGACATCATGATTGAGAACATTGCAGGATCACTCTTAATATCGGAAGTACAAGAGAGATAGTACAATAGCCATATTTTATACGGGCTCTATGATGATGAATGTGAGAAGAGTACCAGCCTCATAAGAAGTCAGTATGAAGCTCCCACCGCATTGTGTATGCACCATAGGTGCAAGTATTATAAAAGAGCTCCAAATTATGGACGTGAACCACACCTAGGTGGAAGGGAGGTCATGAAAGAGATAGAAGATACAATGCGAGATTTTAAGGTAAGTAAAATAAAGGTGATCAACATACGAGATACTCAAAGGCAGAAGATCATGAATAGTCCATACTTAGGATAACAGGCTAGAAGTGTGGGGATTTAGTATCTAGGAATAATAGCGGCATCGTCAGTAGCATATCTTCCAACCTATGGTTTCTAGGTATCAAGAGATCTGGCCAAGAGAGTAAAGAAGAGTTAGAGACGATGTGATGTCTTGTCTGATGTTCCAAAATAACATAAGGATATTTGTGTGCAAGCGAGTTGAAGGAAGGTTGCGATAGTATAAATGAATATGTAGGTCGCAAGCTAAAATATGGTAAAGCGACAAGGTTTTAGGAAGACAAGAGTAAGGATAAGAAAGGGCGAGTAGGAAGATGATGAGAATGGATAAAGTCCTTAGGATAAAGCCATAAAAACAAGAGAGCTGATGGTTTCTCTAATTTATACAAAGGTTAGTATAGCCTGAATCAACTCATATGAGTCTAAGGCTAATGGCATTTAAAAGAGATAGAATACTGCCCCGGTAGTACAATGAGGGCATAATTGTGATAGATAAATGATAATGTTTGGGCCTTTGATTGAGTAATGATTTGAAGAGGATTTCATGAGTTATACAAGATTAAAATATCCATGTAAGGTGAGTAGTATTGGGATGCTATAAAATACGGTTATGGAAGTATAGTATCACCTATAGGTGGATCAATCTAATTACCCCAGATATCCCTGATGAGACGTGAGCTCTAGCGGCAGTGTTACATAGGAGATCAACTTATCAGTGGTAGATGATGAATCAATATTAAAGTGAATCAACAATAGATGGATGGAAATTCAACAGTATGAGATGAAATTAGACCACCAGTCTTAAGGATAAACAACGAGAGTAACCTGGAGTTTGTTGCAGACCTCAGTAATGATAAATCGAAGTAAGAGTTATGGTATAGTATGTCCTACATAGATGCGGTAAAGATTCCGGTCTATGAAATAGGATATAGCAATATTCGCAAGTTCTACAAGGTACCAAGAGAAAAACTTTAGTATATCTATAGATGCCCAAAAAGACATCATATTAAGCTCTATATATGTTTACAAGTAAGGCCTACAAATTGGCTAACAGCTGGAGGAAAAAGGAGAGAAGAGACGCATAAGCGCACTTACAAGGTCAGAGTCGTACAGGCTGCATGATAGAAGGTAGCAAAAATTACGAGACCGAAAGGATTCCGACCATAAGTCGTGGGGTGAGAAAGAGGCCTGGAAAGGGGGAATGCCTCGGCCTTTGGATTTAATCACAAAACAGATGCCTAGATGTCAAGGAGATTAATAAAGAATTTGGAAGACATAGGCTATGAAAATGTAAGAGCACCAATCAACATTCGAGGACGAATGTTCCAAAAGGGGGAATGATGTTACATCCCGTATTTTCGTATGTTAAAGTTTTGTCTTCAGTTAATTGACATAGACTCCGGGATGAGATCATCTTGATGTTAACGTATTTAGGCTATTTATAACAAGCGATAAATAAGCGTCATGAAAGATAAAGGGTACACGAATTAAAGAAAACGAGTTCCGTTGAAATTGGCCAATTTGGGATAAAATACGAGTCGAGCGATACTACCCAATATTTATGGACTACCACCATACAAGGTACCATATGGCCGTGATAATATGATGTATAAATTATATTAAAAATACGTAAAATTTTAAGTAATTTGTGGCAATTTTTTAAATTATGCGGATAATTGGTTAAAAATGGTATGTGATGGTTTAAACATTTAAATCATCCAAAAGCTGGAAAATACTATTACATTAGCATAATACGTGAATTCAAACTGAAAGGATATCATTAGAACTTACACAAATGATCAATTTTAGTCATGTTAGTTAGATAATTATGTATTATAGTTTAAAAGTATTTGATTTGATGGTATCTTACCAAACACTTCTATATAGATGATGTTTTTTTTGTGTATATTTCCCTCTAAGGTTGTCACGACCCAATTTCGTATTAGGACGTGATGGCAACCAACACCATTGTTAGGCAAGCCAACACTGATTAAACTAAAATTTCTTGTTCGAGTAAATCACTAAGTAGATTAAATTCTACATTAATTGAAAATATTTTTAGTATTTACCAATTGTAACAAGATTTAGACGGAACGATGAATGCAACCGAAATCATTTAAATACAACACAAAATATCGGAAGGTCTACTAGTGTGTGTGCCAAGACCTAGTGTCACAAATATATGGCCAATCTAGTAGAATATACTAAACAAATGCTAGCCTACTATCTAAAAGGAAATAGACATAAAATAAAGCATAAGAGAGACCCCGCAAATGTGGCATTTCTATCGCAAATGCGATCACTGCCTTGGTCGGGCTCCTTCGCAATTGCGAAGCCCTTCTCGCAAATGTGAGGTTCGCGTTTGAGAACTATTTCTCGCATTTGTGAGACCTGCAGCTGACGCCAAGAAACACTAGAAATCTGGTGTGTTTCTGACCCCTTCCACACCTCCGGAACACACCCGATCCCTCAGGGCTCCACCCAACTACCCACACAAGTCTAATGACCTCATACAAACTCATTCAAGCGATCAAAACACAAAAACAACTTCAAAAATACGAATCAGACGCCAAAACGCATGAATTGACTCATGGAATTCAAAAACTCCCAAAAAGACTTCCATTCGTCTAATTCCTATCAAATGAACTCGGAATGACACCAAATTTTACGAGCAAGTCATAAATGACATTATGGAACTATTCCCGATCTCGAATTTTCGTTTGGACCTTGATATCACCAAAACACGTTCCAAACCAAATTTAAAGAACTTCTAAAACCTTCAAGAACCACCTTTCACTATTTGGCGCCAAAATGCTCTCGGGTCATCCAAATCCCGATCCGGACATACACCCAAGTCTGAAATCATCATAAGAACCTATTGGAACCGTCAAATCCCGATTCCGAGGGCGTTTACTCAAAATATTGACCGAAGTCAAACTTGGTTTGTTAAGTCAAACTTAAGGAACCAATGTTCCGATTTCACTCCAAACCCTTGCAAATCCCGAACCAACCATTCCCGTAAGTCATAAACCAATAAGAGCAAGTACGGGAAGTATTATTTAGGGGTACGGGATTCTATAGAGAAAAATGATCGATCGGGTCGTTACATTCTTCACCTCTTAAATAAATGTTCGTCCTTGAATGGGTCTAGAATCATACTTGGACTGCTGAATAAATGTGGATATCTACTCTGCATGTCCTCCTTTGAATCCTAAGTCACCTCATCGGCTGATTGGCCCCTCCACTGGACCTTCACTGTGAAAATCCTCTTGGACCTCAACTGGCGATCCTGTCTATCAACAATAGTAACTGGCTCCTCCTCATAGCCCAAACTCTCATCTAGCTGAATAGTACTGAAGTATAACACATGAGACAAGTCGGTGTGATACCTCCGGAGCATAGACACGTGAAAAAGTGGATGAACCCCTGATGGCTAGGAGGTAAAGCAAGCTCATAAGCAACCTCCCCGACTCGCGTAAACATCTCAAATGGATCTATAAACCTTGAGATCAACTTGCCTTTCTTTCTGAATCTTAGAATACCCTTCATCAGGGAGACTTTAAAGAGAACCTTATCGCCGACCATAAATGATACACCGCACACCTTCTTATCCGCATAACTCTTCTTTCTGGACTGTGCCGTGCGAAGTCGCTCCTGGATCAACTTTACCTTTTCCAAGGCATCCTTTACCAAATCAGTACCATATAACTTAGCCTCGTCGGGCTCAATCCACTTGTTGGGAGAACGACATCACCAACCGTATAAGACCTCAAATTGAGTCATCTCGATGTTGGACTGGTAACTCTTGTTGTAAGAAAACTCGGCCAAAGGCAAGAACTGGTCCATTTGTCACCCAAAGTCAATCACACATGCTCTTAGCATGTCCTTCAATATATGAACTGTCCGCTCTAACTGACTGTCGGTCTGTGGATGGAATGTTGTGTTGAGCTCTACACGGGTCCCTAACTCACTCTATACGGCCCTCCAGAAATATGAGGTGAACTGAGGGCCTCTATCTGATATGATGGAAACAGGCACATCGTGCAACCGAACTATCTCCCAAATATAAATTTGGTCCAAATTCTCTGAAGTATATGTAGTCACAACCGGAATGAAGTATGTTGATGTAACGACCCGGCCGGTCGTTCCGTGAGATTAGCATCGTTTCCCTCATTTCTGCTTTATTATATATTTCCTAGCCTATTTATTTTGTGTTGGTTTGGTTGGTTCAGGTTCGGAGTGGTTATGGTGAGAACAGAGACACTTAGTCTCTTAAATTAGCTTAAAAGTTGAAAAAGTCAATTAGGAGTTGACTTATAGGCAAACGACCTCGGAATGTGGATTTATGGCTCGGATAGCTTCGTTAGGTGATTTGGGACTTAGGAATGTGTTCGGAATGAAGTTTTGATGTCCGGTGTAGAATTAGGCTTGAATTGGCGAAAGTTAATTTTTCGCGACTTCTGGTCGGCAGTGGAAAATAGGACATCGAGGTCGTAATGGAATTCTGGAAGTTGGAACAGGTTCGTAATGTCATTTTGGATATGCGTGGAAATTTTCAGGTCAATCAGATGTGTTTTGGTTGGTTTCGGCATCATTGGCGAAATTTAGAAGTTTCAAAGGTCATAGGCTTGACTTTGATGGAATTTGGTGTTTTCATGTTCTTTTTAGTCTTTCAAAGTCTCGACTAAGTTTGAATTATGCTATGGGGTGTGCTGGTATGTTTAGTTGGGGCCCATAGGGGCTCGTGATTTATTTCGGAGGGTTAACGGAGGATTGAACTTAAGAATTTACAGCAAAATAGCTGCTGGTGTGAATTTACTGGTATGGCTGCACCTGCGGATGGTGAGCCGCAGGTGCGAAAGACCTTGCACAGGGTCGAGTACCCCGTTTTACTGATACTCCTGAGGGTCCTTTGAGAGGTTCTTCCTGAGTGAGGCAGAGGGCTTGATACTGAGGATATAATACGCCACAAGGTGGCTTGATATTAGCGCTTGGGCTGAAGGAGCCCCTCCAGAGTCTATACACACCCCAGTGAGTGTAGGTACCTACTAAGTGAGAGTGCTGAGTGTCGAGTGCCGAGTGACGAGTGATTGGGAGGCATGAGTTACAGTGAGGTTGCCCGAAGGGATGATATTGAGTGACTGTGAGGTGCTGAGTGATGTTCTGCCCGAGGGGCAATTTATGATTCATGTTTTTTTCCGAAGGGCTACTTATGATTTATTTCATTTTACACTAAATCCTTTGGTTATTTATATTTCTGAAATTGTTGGAAAACATATTTGTCAAAGGATTTTTCTGAAGTTGGCTTTTAAGGCATGTTGATTTCGTATATCTATGTATATACTATTGCAAAGAAAGGTTGTGCATATTATGAACTGATGATATTGATTTTTATGTGTTTCTTGTCGCTTAGACTTGATTTATTTTCATTACTACTGAGTTGGAATACTCACATTACTCCTTGAACCCCTGTGTGCAGATACAGGTGCTGATACTAAGCGCTAGCCATCTATTCCATGCGGAGCTGGAGTTCGGGATATAGAGATAGCTGTTTAGCGTCCGCAGCAGCTCTGTTTTTCCCTTATTATGTTGTACCTAGTTATTCGTTAGGAGGTTTTGTAGTATAATAGTATACCTTTTCGCATATTTTTTAGATGCTCATGACATGTTGACTCTGGGTTTTGGAAATGGTTAGACTATTTAACTGTTTATTTGCCTAATGCATTCAGTAATTCTATACACTTTTATGTAATGTTGAACATGGTTGGGATTTTGGAAAGAAACTGTAATTATGTGATTATTGGCTAGCCTAGTTCCACGATAGGCTCCATCACGGCCAGTTTAGGATTTGGGGTTGTGACAAGTTAGTATCAGAGCCTAGGTTACATAGGACTCAACAGTCATGAGCAGGTTTGGTAGAGTCTTGCGGATCGGTTCGGAGACGTCTGTACTTATCTTTGAGAGGCTGCGGAACCATTAGGAACAATCTTATTTTTCTTGAATTCTATCGTGTCATTTGGTTAATTCTGGAAATCTAAACTTCTGTTGTTTCATTCTCTCACAGATGGTGAGGACTCGCGCTACCGGTCAGGGTGATCAGCCACCAGCTAGACCAGCGAAAGGTCGAGGCCATGGTAGAGGTAGGGGCCAGCCAAAGCAGTGCTAATTGATCCCCCTACTATTCAGGATCAGATTCCCGCCGCAGATGCTCCAGCAGGAGAGGCTCAGGCACCGACAGTGCCTATTGTAATTCTGGGGTCTTCAGGAGACCTTGGCTCAGATCTTGATTGTGTGTACCACCCTTGCTCAGGCAGTTGCCGCTAATTCTCAGGCGGGGGGAGGCAGTCAGACTCCAGTTGCCCGGGCACCTGAGCAGGCTACTTAGGGCCAACAGACATCGGGGGCGGTTCTAGCCCAGCCGGTTGCTCCAGTTCGGGACTTCGTGGTTCCAGCTATGCAAGAGGACGAGCAGCGTAGACAGGAGAGGTTTAGTAGACTACACCCTCCGACATTCAGTGGAGCTAAGGGCGAGGACACCCAGGGTTTTCTGGATAAGTGTTACAGGATGCTGTGTACTGCTGGGACTTTGGAGAGCAGTGGGGTCTGATTTTCTACTTTTCAGTTCTCTGGTGTTGCTTTCACTTGGTGGGAGTCTTTTAAGAGACGTATGCCTGTTGGTTAAGCACCCCTCACCTGGCAGCAGTTCTCCACTATATTCTTGGAGAAGTATGTACCCCAGTATCACAGGGAGGAGCAGCGCAGGTATTTTGTGCAGCTGCGCAGGGGAAGCTATCAGTGACGTAGTAGAGAAGCGGTTTTCGGAGTTGGATCGTCATGCTACCGAGTTGGTCCCTACTGATAGGGAGATGGTTAGGAGGTTTGTAGATTACCTCACTTATCAGCTCTGCCTATTTATGACTCGGGAGAGAGTATCAGATGCTACATTCGAGCAGGTTGTTGATATTGCTCAAGATATTGAGTTGGTTCGCCGCCAGGAGTGGGAGGAGAGGGAAGCCAAGAGGCCTCGTGGATCGGACAGTTCTAGTGGTGCTCTTTCCAGGGGCAGTTTCAGCATGGTAGAGGTCGTTCATTCAGGCCTCCTCAGTCAGTCCGCCCAGCTTATAGTGGTGCATTTTCCGAGCATGGTCCCCGCGGTTCTCATCCAGGACGTTCTTCATTCGGTGCCCTCCCAGCTCAGAGTGCAGCTCGAGCACCACCACTTCAGAGTTCTCTATGCATGAGTCTTCTAGTGGCCATTCTGGTGCCAGGGGTTTCTATCAGTCCCCGCCTCCTGCTCCAGGGAGTTGTTTTGAGTGTGGAGAGTTTGGTCACATGTGGAGGCAGTGTCCCCGTCGTCTCGGTGGGTCTTCTCAGCAGAGGGGTCATCCCTCGACTTAAGCCCCAGTTACTTCACCACCTGCCCAGGCAGCCAGGGGTGGTAGTCAGTCAGCTAGAGGCCGCCCTAGAGGGGGAGGTCGAGCAGGTGGAGGTTAGGCATGTGTGTAGGCATTTCCAGCTAGGCCAGATGCTATGTTCTCCAAAGCAGTCATCGCAGGTATTGTCTCAGTCTGTTGCCGAGATTCTTTGGCTTTATTTGACCCTGGTTCTACATATTCCTATGTTTCTTCATATTTTGCCCATTTTCTGGATATGCCCCGTGAGTCTTTAGTTACCTCTGTTCATGTGTCGACTCTGGTGGGCGATACTATTGTTGTGGACCGTGTGTATTGGTCGTGTGTGATATCTATTGGGGGTCTGGAGACCCGAGTGGGCCTACTGTTGCTCAGCATGGTCAATTTTGATGTGATATTGGGCATGGATTGGTTATCTCCATGTCATGTTGTTCTTCATTGTCACACTAAGACCGTGACCTTAGCTATCCCAGGATGTCCGAGGGTTGAGTGGAGAGGTTCTTCTAAGTATATGCCTAGCAGGGTGATTTCCTACATGAAGGCTCAGTGTATGGTTGAGAAGGGGTGTTTATCTTATCTGGCTTTTGTGAGGGATGTCAGTGGTGAGACTCTTGCTATTGATTCGGTTCCTGTGGTCTGTGACTTCCCAGACGTGTTTTTTGTGGACCTGTCAGGCATGCCACCTGATAGGGACATTGATTTTGGTATTGACCTGGTGCTAGGCACCCAGCCTATTTCTATTCCATCTTATCGTATGGCACCAACGAAGCTAAAAGAATTAAAGGAGCAGCTTCAGGAACTCCTAAATAAGGGGTTCATTCAGCCTAGTGTTGCACCTTGGGGTGCACCAGTGTTGTTTGTAAAGAATAAGGATGGTTCTATGCGTATGTGTATTGATTATCAGCAGCTGAACAGAGTTACGGTGAAGAACCGGTATCCCTTGCCTCGTATAGATGACTTGTTTGATCAGTTTCAGGGTGTCAGGGTATTTTTACAATATTGACTTGCGTTCCGTCTATCATCAGTTGAAGATTCGGAGCCTAGACATTCCGAAGACTTCTTTCAGGACTAGATATGGTCATTATGAGTTCCTATTTATGTCATTAGGGCTGACCAATTCCCCAGTAGCCTTTATGCACTTGATGCATAGTGTATTCCGTCCTTATCTAGACTCTTTCATCATCGTGTTTATTGACGATATCTTGGTGTATTCCCGATCTCGGGAGGATCATGAGCAGTATTTGAGAGTTGTGCTTCAGACCTTGAGGGAGAAGAGATTGTATGGGAAATTTTTGAAGTGTGAGTTCTGGCTTAATTCAATAGAGTTCTTGGGGCACGTGGTGTGCAGTGAGGGTATTCAGGTTGACCCAAAGAAGATGGAGGCGGTGAAGAGATGGCCTAGACTGTCATTAGCTACCGAGATTTGCAGTTTACTCGGTTTGGTAGGGTACTATCGCCGTTTTGTAGAGGGATTTTCATCTATTGCAGCACCTATGACCAGACTGACCCAGAAGGGTGCTCAGTTCAGATGGACTGAGGAGTGTGAAGAGAGCTTTCAGCTCTCAAGTCAGCTTTGACTACAGCTCCGGTATTGATTTTGCCTACGGGTTCAGATTCTTATACAGTTTACTGTGATGCCTCGAGAGTTGACCTTGGAGCGGTTTTGATGCAGGATGGTAGGGTGATTGCCTACGCGTCTAGACAGTTGAAGGTGAACGAGAAGAATTATCCAGTGCACGATCTTGAGCTAGCAGCTATTGTTCACGCCTTGAAGATTTGGCGTCATTATTTGTAGGCCAAATGGCCTCGAGTCCACTTAAACTTGTATTAGTTTGCAAAGTCGATACATGAACTTATATTTTTCCCATTTGAACACTCCAACTTGACAAAATGGGTACTAATAAACACACCCACCAGAGAGTGTACATCATTGCGCTGACATGTACACCACGTCATATGCTAAACTATTTATCACTTGACATGTGTTATTTGTGGGTCCTATTTTAAAATACAAAATTAGCAAAAAAAAAGGTTACAAATACAAAAAAGAAAAAAAAGAAAAGAGAAAACACTTGAAACATACTACCACATACCCAACCATCCCCCTTCTTCTTTGTTCACCCTCTTCCCTTCCTTTCCTTACTCTTCTTTTTTCTCTTTTCTCTTTTTCTTCATTATTCTTTCCACATCACTATAGTCATGACAAGGACATAAAAAAATTAGTTTTGGAATTTCAGGAAAAAAAAATAGACATCCATAATTTTGAAAGTGGAGAATACCTAATATCATTGCAAATATTTCTTTTTTCGCTGTTATTTTGACAAAGATGAGTTCAATGATAGAAGAATGAAAAAGCTCAATCTTTCTTCCGAGCACCAGTGGTTGAGGGAGATCGGGACGAAAATAGTGGGTGGAGACTAGCAAATGAAACAAAAGATTATTGAAGGGGAAGATGAATGGAAAAAAGAAACAGAGAAAGGGGAGGGGGAGAGAAATTATGATAAAAAATTACAAAAAGGGGTGGGATTTCTGCTAGGAAGACGAAAGAGCTGTGAAGGGAGGGAAAAGAGAAGGGAAATGTTTTATTTTAATTTTTTGTTATTCCTTGTTATTTATATTTTATTCTAACTCTAATTCTTTAGTAAAAATGATACTATTCACGCGCTTTAACAGCGTGATTTGCACACAGCTTAGCCATGTCAGTTGTAGTGCTTCCACATAAGCATGGTCAACGGTCAAAAGTGTTTATTAGTACCCATTTTGTCAAGTTTTAGTGTTCAAATGGGAAAAATATAAGTTCATATATCGGCTTTGCAAACTGATAAAATTTTAAGTGGCACCGAGACCATTTTGCCTTATTTGTATGGAGTGCATTGTGAGATTTTCACTGATCACCGTAGTTTGCAGTATCTGCTTAAGCAGAAGGATCTGAATTTGCATAAGAGGAGGTGGTTGGAGCTTCTCAAGGACTATGACCTCACTATTTTATATCATCCAGGGAAGGCCAATGTAGTGGCCAATGCCCTGAGTCGCAGGGCGGAGAGTTTGGGGAGTCTAGCCTACCTTCCAGTAGCAGAGCGACCATTAGCACTTGATGTTCAGGCTTTAGCGGGTTAGTTGGTGAGATTGGATCTATCAGCTCCTCCGCGGGTATTGGCTTGTGTATCCTCTAGGTCTTCTCTTTATTATCATATTAGAGCACGCCAGTATGATGATCCGCACTTGCTCGTTCTTTAGGACAGGGTCCGTCGCGGTGATGCCAGGGATGTGTTTATTGGTGGTGATGGGGTCATGAGGATGCAGGGCCGGATTTGTGTGCCCAATGTAGATGGACTTCAAGATTTGATTCTGGCTGAGGCCCATAGTTTGCGGTACTCCATCCATCCGGGTGCCGCGAAGATGTATCAGGATTTGAGACAGCATTATTGGTGGAGGTGGATGAAGAGAGATATTGTTGAGTTTGTGGTTCGGTATCTCAACTGTTAGCAGGTCAAGTATGAGCACCAGAGACCACGTGGATTGCTTAAGAGATTTGATATTCCGGAGTGGAAGTGGGAGCGAATCACCATTGACTTCATAGTTGGGCTCCCACGAACTTCGGGTAGGTTTGATGCTATATGGATTATTGTGGATCGGCTGAACAAGTTCGCGCACTTCATTCCTATTGGTACTACTTATTCTTCAGAGCGGTTAGCTGAGATTTATATCAAGGAGATTATCCGATTGCATGGGGTTCCAGTTTCTAACATTTCTGACAGAGGTACTCAGTTCACATCTCAGTTTTGGAGAGTCGTACAGAGAGAGTTGGGTACTCAGGTCGAGTTGAGAACAGCGTTTCATCCTCAGACCGACGGGCAGTCGGAGCGTACTATTTAGATTTTGAAGGATATGTTGCGTGCATGTGTCATTGATTTTGGGGGTTCAAGGGACCAGTTTCTGCTACTCGCGGAATTTGCATATAATAATAGTTATCAGTCGAGTATCCAGATGGCTCTGTTTGAGGATTTATATGGTAGGAGGTACAGATCTCTGGTTGGTTGGTTTGAGTCGGGCAAGGGTAGGCTATTGGGCACAGACCTAGTTCAGGATGCGTTGGGTAAGGCAAAGTTTATTCAGGAGTGGCTTCACGCGGTGTAGTCTAGGCAGAAGAGCTATGCGGACCGGAAAGTTTGAGATGTGTCTTTCATGGTTGGGGAGAAGATGTTGTTGAAGGTGTCACCCATAAAGGGTGTTATGAGGTTCGGGAAGAGGGGAAAGCTGAGTCCCAGGTTCATTGGGACATTTGAGGTGCTTGAGAGGATTGGGGAGGTGGCTTATAGACTTGTCTTGCCTCCCAGCCTATCGAGTGTTCATTCGGTGTTCTATGTTTCGATGCTCCAGAAGTATGTTGGTGACCCGTCTCATGTTTTGGACTTCAGCACGGTTCAGCTCGAGGGTGATATGTAATATGAGGTAGAGCCAGTGGCTATTTTGGATCATTAGGTCAGAAAGCTGAGGGACAACCGGTGGAGGATTCCACCTGGGAGACCGAGCGGGAGATGCGGAGAAAATATCCTCACTTATTCGAGACTCCAAGTATCTTTCTAGACCCGTTCGAGGACGAACGTTTGTTTAAGAGGGAGAGGATGTAACGACCCGACTGGTCGTTCCGTGAGATTAGCCTTGTTTCCCCTGTTTCCGCTTTATTATATGTTTCTTAGCCTATTTATGTTGTGTTGGGTCGGTTGGTTCAGGTTCGGAGTGGTTATGGTGAGAATAGAGACACTTAGTCTCTTAAATTAGCATAATAGTTGAAAAAGTTAACTGGGAATTGATTTGTTGGTAAACGACCTTGGAATATGGATGTTATGGCTCGGATAGCTTCTTTAGGTGATTTGGGAGTTAGGAGTGTGTTCGGAATGAAGTTTTGATGTTCGGTGTAGAATTAGACTTGAATTGGCGAAAGTTAGTTCTTTGCGACTTCTGGTCGGCAATGGAAAATAGGCTATCGGGGTCGGAATGCAATTCCGGAAGATGGAACAGATTCGCAATGTCATTTTAGATATGCATGCAAATTTTTAGTTCAATCGGATGTGTTTTGATTGGTTTCGGCATCATTGGCGAAATTTAGAAGTTTCAAAGTTCAAAGGCTTGAATTTGATGTAATTTTGGTGTTTTCGTGTTGTTTTTGGCGTTTCGAAGGCTCGAATAAGTTTTAATGATGCTATGGGGTGTGTTGGTATGTTTGGTTAGGGCCCCTAGGGGCTCGGGATTTATTTCGGAGGGTTAACGGAGGATTGGACTTAAGAATTTGCAGCAAAATAGCTGCTGGTGTGGCCGCACCTGCGGATAGTGAGCCGCAGGTGCGATGCCGCAGGTGCGAAAGACCTTGCGCAGGTGCGAAGAGAGGCTAGGCAGGAGGAATCTGCAGGTTCAAAGCATGGGCTGCACCTACGAAGCCGCAGGTGCAGAAAGGGACTCCCATGTGCGAAGTTTTGACTGTTATTGGGATTTCGCAGGTGCGCACCTGGGACCGCAGGTGCTGGTTTGCAGGTGAGGATTAACTGGACTGAACAGTATAAATAGGTGCCTCCGCGAATATTTTGTCATTTCTTCCATTGTTGCATGCAGGCTGAGCTTGTGTGAGAGCAAATTGAAGGGGGAATTCGAAGGTCTTCAGTGGAGGTAATTTCCCGGATTATAAAACTCGTTTCTATGTTATTTTGTAACGGATTAGGCTTGTAATTTGAAGAATTAAAGTGGAAAAAGTTGGGGAAAATGGGGAGGAAATTTGGAAATTATTTTTGTAATTTGAGTGGGAAATTACGGTCCGATTGTGGAGTTTTTGGTATGTATAGAATCATGGGAGAATGAGGATTCTAGCAATGTAAATTTTATCGAATTCCGAGACATGGGCCCGGGGCTCGGGTTTGGCTGAATTTTGAGAATTGTGTCTAAATTGATAGTTTCGATTGGGTTTTATTCCTTTGGCGTATATTGATGATGTTAACCTGGTTTTGGTTAGATTCGGAGCAATTGGGAGCCAATTTGAGGGCAAGAGCATCGGGGATTAGTATTGTGGCCCGGTAGAGGTAAGTAATGGCTATAAATCTTGTCCTGATGGTATGGAACCCCGGATTTCATATTTCTCACTGTTTTTATAATGACGCACATATCGGATGACGAGTATGTGGCGCGCACTAATTTTTGGATTGCACATATTCTAAAGACTATTGCTATAATTGGGCTATAAGCCATGTTTGGGGCTTCGTGCAACCTTGTTTAGACCCCTTGGGGGCTTTTTTACTGCTATTTCCTCACTGTTGATTTATGATTTACACTCAGTCATATTGTACTTGGCTGTTTTCGAAACTCAACCTTATTTACACTGTTTTGAGATATAAAACGATGTTTTTGGGTCGAGTACCCCATTTTACTGATACGCCCGAGGGGCTTTTGAGAGGTTCTGACTGAGTGAGGCCGAGGGCTTGATTGTGAGGATACGATACGCCATGAGGCGGCTTGATATTAGCGCTTGGGCTGAAGGAGCCCCTCCGGAGTCTGTACACACTGCTAGTGAGCATAGGTACCTACTGAATGTGAGTGCTGAGTGTCGAGTGCCGAGTGAAGACTGATTGGGAGGCATGAGTGACAGTATGTATTGGTAAAAAAGAGTTTCACACGTAAGCCAACTTTTGACAATTCAGCCAGTTATGTGGACACAAGAGAACGTGACAGCTGGATGTGATTCTTTGAAGAGGTACGGAACAAAGAGGCACGATTCAATAAAACCTCGAGCTTATCGGCCATGGGAAACTCAACCTGATCAAAACAGGGAAGAGGCATGGTCAGAGTGAATCTAGACAAAGCTACGGGCAGATTCAAGAACCCACAATTGATTACTCTAACTTTATGTAACCGTACCCCAATTACCGTTATCCTTTGTAACACCTCATTAATGTTATAATTAGTCATTAATGAGCAACCATAGCAAGAGNTTTTCTATATTTCTGCAATATTGTCTATTATTCATTTTTCTCTATTTCCTTGATTATCAGTAACCCGTGTTCATCCTAGAAATAGCTTTAGTAAAAGGATCTAATTCTTTGGTTAAACAAATTGGTTCCGTTATCGGGAATATGATAATTTTTGTTTGCTTTTCAAGTGATATCCTCTTAACTATGTCGAACTCCAACGACAACAACCAGCAAAGGAATGGAACCCCAGTTTCATCGCCTTCAGGAACCCCACGTGGTTCAAGGGAACAATCTCCAGAAAGATCCAATAAAAACAATGGTGATAATGATCAAACTGTGGAACAAGATCGTGTAAAGCAAATGATTGCAGAGTATGTGAGCCAATCTTTGCAAGAATTTACGAGAGGATTACCGGCAGCATTACCTACACCACCGACGCCACCCCCCAATAATACCATCACCGTGGAAAATCCTCAATCTGGGTGGGCAAACTCAGGAAGAGGTGATACTCCTAATGAATCTCTCGAAACGAGACCAGGTATATCTAATAACTCAGAATTAAAACATTTACTGCTAACCATGCAGAAACAGATGAAGGAGCAGAACGATCGCATCGAACAAATTCCTGGAGTACCACCTATCATCAAAGGCATTGATGTTGATAGGTATTCTCAACAACCTTAGAAGCCAAGTGCGGCACCCTTGCTTATACCCAAGAAGTTTAAAATGCCTGACGTTCCCAAATATGATGGAACAACTGACCCACGTGGTCATGTGACTGCTATGACTACTGGAGTAAAAGGCAACGACTAAACAAAATACGAGATTGACTTAGTCCTCGTCAAAATATTTGGGGAAACACTTACCAAAGGAGCCCTAACCTGGTATTCTCTTCTCCCTGAAAATTCTATTGACTCTTTTGATGAGCTTGCAGATTCATTTATAAAAGCACACTCTGGTGCACAAAAAGTTGAGAAAAGAATAGAAGACATATTCAAAATAAAACAAGGAGACACGGAACTACTCCGTGAGTTTGTAGACAGGTTTCAACGAGAAAGAATGCAGTTACCCAGGGTGCCTGATAATTGGGCAGCCATGGCATTTGCAAGCAACCTAAACGATAAAGCTCAGAAGCCACGAGACGACTTAAGTAAAGTATAAAAGAATTCCTTGCTACAACATGGAACGATGTATATAACAGGTATAGTACTAAACTCAGAATAGAAGAAGATATCATTGCTCGTCTGAGAGATGAAGATCATTCCAGATCCAGACATCCTGAATCAGATAGAAGATCAGGTAAAAACAGGTACGATCCTTACTTAGGACCGCCGGGACGCGATATTCGTCCCAGGTTTGAAAACACTAGGTCGGACTATAGACCACAAGGAAGAGACGTAGTCTAATCCTCGTCTAGATCCAGGAAAGATCGAGGTGAACGACCTAGAGGTAATACTCAAATTGGGGATCATACCTTTAATGTAAGTACTACTGAACTTGTCTCTATATTGAAGAACATGGGAGACAAGGTTAAGTGGCCAAAAGAGATGCGGTCAAATCCAAATAAAAGGAACCCATATCACTGGTGTGAATCATAACGATCATGGGCACAAAACTGCGGATTGCAGATTATTACAAGGTGAAGTAGAAAATTTATTGAAACAGTGCTATTTAACAGAGTTGTTTAGTGATAAAGGTAAACAGGCATATATGAGGAACAGGCAGGAGCCCCCAAAGCCTCCTTCTCCATAACGAATCGCCAACGTGATACACGGAGGTGAAGAAGTAAACGGAGTGGTCTGCAAAACAACCACAAAGTTCACAATTACACATGCAAAACGGGCTCGTGAAAATAAGGAAGAGGACGATATAACCTTTAATGATGCAGATATCGGTGGATTAATGCTTCCTCCCAACGATGCTCTGGTAATATCTTTACTTATTCATGACACTAACGTAAAAAGAGTGTTGATTGATCCAGGCAGTTAAGTCAATATCATTTTGCTAAGAGTCGTGGATGAAATGCTACTGGGGAATCAAGTAATCCCAAGGGAACGAGCCATATCAGGGTTTGATAACTCTACGGTTATAACAAAAGGAGAAATTGACCTTAGCACTTATGCTGAGGGGGTGATCAAAAGTACCAGGTTCCAAGTCATCGATACTGACATGGCTTATAACGTGATCGTGGAAAGTCCATGGATCCATGACATGAAAGTGATACCCTCCACGTTGCATCAGCTAATTACATTCCCCTCTGAATGGGGGATTCAGCAAATTAGAGGCGATCAGCAGACCGCAAGAAATATAAACTTTGTGGTAAACTAAAACAAGAAAATAGAGGTAGAAGAATCACGAGATAAGGGAATCTCCCAAGCAAGGAACGCCGCCAAAACAGGCATGGAAGAAATTACTACTCAAATAGGTACGGAAGGTATTATTCCTGAAACATGTATGAAAGAAAATACTTACAAGAAGGAGAATCAAGTTACCACGGAAGGTGTACTATACCACACAGATGCATATTTCAGACCAGACATCATTCATGAACCGGAGGAAGATGAGCACATCAAAACAACTACGGAGGAGCTCGAAGTTGTTCCATTATCTGAACAAAAGCCTGAATAGAAAGTGTATATAGGCACGAGGCTGGTCCCCTCTCGAAGAGGTAAGTTAATTAATTATTTAAATGCTAACGTAGACTGCTTTGCGTGGTCCCACTCAGATATGACAGGTGATAATTAGCTTAAAGTGTATATATTCTATGCATATCGCCTCGTATTTTACTTTTGTTTCATGATTTTTAGATGATAAAATATGTTGATTTATATTAATTTGAAGTGTTTTTATGTGTAGGAATGATTCGGGGTCAATCAGGGGCGAAACGCGCGAAATTAGAGCAAAAACGGACGAAATCAAAAAACCCGAGATTTGGGGGCCACAGGCAGTGCTGGGTGCCACCTGTGGCACTAGAGACAGTGAGCAGTTCATGGGCAGTGCCCTAGTGGGCGCTGGGCGCTGGGCAGGGCGCCAGTTACGAGGAATTTTCCTGTTTTGCCCGGGACAAGGTTATTTCGGCCCAAACCCTACCCAACGTGTATAAAAGGAATTCTAAGCTTATTTTTGGGTTGATTCATGCCACTTTGGAGAGGAAATACACATGGTATCATTAGGAAGCAAGGTATTATCAATTTATTTCATCTTTTTCTAGTATTTTCAATTTATGCAACACTTATGCAATTATTTTGATTATAGCATGAGTGGCTAAACACCCATTGTTATGGGGTTGTGGTTTAGCCATAGATATTGTTATTCAACATTAATTTAACCTTGATTATAGTTCACTCAATATATGGTTGCTTCTTCAAGTCTGTGTTTAATTTCATAATTGACCGGCCAGCAATTTGGTTCTATATACTATCTATGTTATGCATGGGAAAGTCGTATATAGATTAGAGAAGAATTGAAGAGAGCACGATCTTAACCCTTCAGGGGAGTAGATTTGTGGTTAGGATTGGAATATACCTAGTCACCGTGTTTAATTAAACATCGTAATCTTAGTGCGTTCTAATAGATTAATTTCATAGGAATATAGGCATTAATCTATTGAGAATAGGCGAGTAGTGCTTCGGAAGAAGGCTATGAGAGCGTTTATCGATTAATTAGCAACCATGAGTGAATTATATTAAGGGGAGAGTTTATTAGAATGCAATACGAGTGGTGAATTGATCAAAACCCTGGATTTTTCCCTCTACTGAATACACAACAATACTTTCGTTACTCGATAATTAGTTAGTTCGTAGAATCGTAGTATAAATTAGTTACATTCCTGGATTTTATTTTGGCTTGATTAAATAACAATTAGAGTGATTCAGCAAGTAGTTTACGCAAGTCCTTGTGGGTTCGACATTCGATTTAACATTATATTACTTGCTATGACCACGTATACTTGCGTGTGCGTTTGGGACCAACAAGTTTTTGGCGCCGTTGCCGGCGACTTGAATATAGACTACTTTCTAGTTTTTTCTTTAATTGTTTATTTCAGTGAATCTAACGTCACGTGATTTTTAATCTAATCTCAGGAAATTCGATTGAATGCGTAGGGTCAGAAGCCAGGATAGACTTGACGGCTTTGATCCCGAACCTGAGAGAACATTTCACAGGAGGTTGCAAGAAGCAAGAGATACAGACAATATTCAGGACCTCATCCAATTTCCTGTGAACATGGTAGAGGAAAAACACATGGCTGTTCAGGAGGTGGTAATGCCCAGTATTGCTAATGTCACCTCCAGCATCGTGAAGCCTAGAATAACTGGGCACTTTGAGCTGAAACAGAGCACGATCCAACTACTTCATGCAAACGGGCAGTTTTTGGGTCTTCCACACCAGGATCCACAGCAGCACATTCTTAACTTCTTGGAGATTAATGATACTTATATCACTAACGGGATCACACCAGATTATGTGAGGCTCACGCTTTGCCCATTCCCTCTATTGGGCGAAGCAAAGCGATGGCTGAAGGCAGAACCAGTTAATTCCATTACAACATGGAACGATTTTGAGTGAAAATTTCTGGCAAGGTTCTTCCCTTCGAGAAAGACTGCAAAGATCAGGAGTGAGATAATCTCCTTTAAACAGAAAACGGGTGAATCTTTATATTCAGCATGGGAAAGGTTCAAGGGGCTACTCAAAGATTGCCCTCATCACAATCAAACAAACGAGGTGTTAGTTCACACTTTCATTGAAGGGCTCCATCCGCAAACAAAAGTTGTGGTAGATGTAGCAGCCGGAGGTCAAGTGTTGGAGAAGAATTATGATGAAATATTTGCATTACTGAATAAATTCTCCAAAAGCAATCCAGACTGGAAAGGTGAGATGGGGAGAAATGTGGTTCAACAGTCACCAGGGGTTCTTAAACTTGATGTGGTCTCAGCGTTGTCAGCTCAGATTTCCACATTGACTAACCAAGTAAATCAGATGAACCTGATCATTAACAAGAAACAATCTCAACCAGTGCAAAAGGCCCAACTAGTGCAACAGATTCAGGTATTTTGTGAAGTCTGTGGAGAGGGTCATTCGAGTGATTTATGCCCAGTTAATCTAGAGTCTGTCTGCTTTGTGGGTAACGCGAATAGGGGACAAGAAAATCAATATGGAAACACTTATAACCCAACTGGAGAAACCACCCAAACTTCTCTTGCGATGGAAATCAAAGAACTCAGAATCATTACAGGCATCCAGCACCTCAACAGCAGTACAAACCACCTCAGACTGAACCATCAGCAAGCCTTGAGGAGATTATGAAGAGAATTATGAACGACCAACTTGCTTTCAATCAGAAAATAATGGTTGATCACCAAGCCAAGACTGTAGCGATGAGAAATTTAGAACGTCAAGTGGGGCAACTCGCCAGTTCTCAAAATACCCGACCAACGGGAGCTCTTCCAAGTGACACTGAAGCTAATCCTAAAGCATTTTTTAATGTTGTATCATTGAGGAGTGGGAGGCAAATGGAAGAAGTCCAGTCCAAAAAGAGAAAGCAGGTAACTTTTAATGAGAAACCAGCCACTATTGAATCAACATCAGACAACCCAAAAGAATCAGATAAGCCAGCAAAAGGGGCGGTGGCTGAGCAACCCCCACCAGTTGTTGCGAGGCCACCCCCTCCATTCCCTCAAAGGTTGCAAAAGGTGAAAGATAACACCGCATAAAAAAGTTTCTTGACCTTTTGAAGTAGGTACAAATCAATATTCCACTGGTAGACATTCTGCAGGAGGTGCCCAAATATGCTAAATACATCAAGGACATTGTGGCCAATAAACGAAGGCTGACTGAGTTCGAAATTGTGGCGCTCACTGAGGAAGTTATCTCAAGAATTCAAAGCTAGCTACCTCAGAAATTAAAAGATCCGGGTAGTTTTACTATCCAAATCTCAATTGGTAAGCATGCAGTCGGGCGAGCTTTGTGCGATCTTGAGGAAAGCATTAACTTGATGCCGCTATCTGTGTTCAAGCAGTTGGGGTTGGGTGAGCCACGCCCAACAACAGTAATTTTACAATTGACTGATCGCTCCCTTGCTCATCCTGGGGGAGTAATTGAAGATGTGCTGGTTCAGGTTGGCTCTTTCATATTCCCAGCTGATTTCATTATCTTGGACTATGAGCCTGATCATGAAGTCCCATTTATTTTGGGGCGTCCCTTCCTAGCTACGGGCCGAGCTATCATTGATGTGTGTGAATGGAAAATGACGNAAGAGCTATCCATGATTACTGTAGTGGAAATCAAATCGGCGTCAATGATTCCCTACATGAGTCATGTTGACCCTCTTGAGCGAGTGTTGGTTGGGGATGAAGAAGACTGTGGGGATGAAACAAGGGGAGACATTGAGAAAGTTCTTGAAGTATCCTGTAGTTACATCCATGGGCTACGAAAATTTGAATAGTTGAACAAGTNCGTGATCATCTCATCCAGCCTGACCAATACACAAGAACAGAAATTGCTTAGGGTACTTCGTGAGCACAAAAAGGCGATTGGGTGGACCATTACAGATATTAAGGGAATCAAACCATCATTTTGCATGCATAAAATATTTTTGGAAGATGGACAACTCTTGAGTGTTGAGCAGCAAAGAAGGCTATAACCCATCATGAGAGAGTAGTGAAGAAAGAAGTAATAAAATTGCTGGATGCATGTATCATTTTCCCTATTTCTAACAGCAACTGGGTGAGCCCAGTTCAATGTGTGCCAAAAAAGGGAGGGATGACCGTGATTGAGAATGAAAAGAATGAACTAATTCATACCCGCACTGTTACGGGTTGGAGAGTTTGCATTGATTATCGAAGGCTCAACAAAGCAACCCGCAAGGATCACTTTCCACTCCCATTCATTGATCAAATGCTGGATAGATTAGCAGGGCATGAATATTATTGCTTTCTGGATGGATGTTCAGGTTACAATCAAATTGTCATATGCCTAGAGGATCAGGAGAAGACCACGTTTACTTGCCCTTATGGCACCTTCGCCTTCAAGCGAATGCCATTTGGTCTTTGCAATGCAACAACCACCTTCTAGAGATGTATGATGGTTATTTTCACTGACATGGTGGAAAAATTTGTAGAGGTGTTCATGGATGACTTCTCAGTCTTTGGGTCATCTTATGATGATTGCTTGAAAAATCTGAGCATGGCGTTGGCCCGTTGCGAGGAAATGAATCTGGTGTTAAATTGGGAGAAATGTCACTTTATGGTGCAGAAGGCATTGTTTTGGGTCATAGAGTATCTAAAAGTGACATCGAAGTTGATAAGGCAAAAGTGGAGGTAGTTGAAAAACTACCTCAACCAATTTCAGTGAAGGGCATCCGGAGTTTCTTGGGACACGCAGGATTTTATAGGTGATTTATTTAAATATATTTCTACAATTTGCTACTCCTTTGTGCAGGTTGCTGGAAAAAGATGTCAAGTTCAATTTTGATGCACCCTTCCTGAAGGCATTTGAGGAGCTCAAGAAGAAATTGGTAGCTGCCCCCATAATTATTACACCTGATTGGTCAGTACCATTTGAACTTATGTGTGATGCAAGTGACCATGCAATTGGGGCAGTGCTAGGCCAAAGGATAAGACAAGGTATTTTATTCCATCTACTATGCGAGTAAGACCCTTGATGATGCACAACAGAATTACACCACCACTGAAAATGAGTTGTTAGCTGTGGTGTGGGCCTTTGAAAAATTTCGGGCATACTTGGTGGGAACAAAAGTTATAGTCCACACAGATCATGCAGCAATCAGGTATTTATTTACAAAGAAAGAATCTAAAGCTAGATTGATGTGTTGGGTTTTATTGTTGCAGGAATTTGATGTAGAGATAAGAGACCGAAAGGGCACTGATAACCAAGTAGTTGACCATCTGTCAAGGCTGGAAAGTTATGATCATGTTGAGGAGGGTGGATATATTAAAGAAGTTTTTCCTGATGAGAAACTTTTTGCTATAACCCAAGACCCTCCTCCGTGGTATGCAGACTATGTGAATTATCTAGTGAGTGGGGTACTTCCTCCGGAAATAGAATCTGAAGCAAGAAAGAGGTTCTTACGCGATGTGAAGTTTTACTACTAGGATGAACCCTACCTTTACAAAGAATGTGGTGATCAGTTAATGAGGAAATGTATTCTTGATAAAGAAGTGGAACTTATGCTGAATGATTGTCATGCATCACCATATGGGGGTCATCATGATGGCGATAGAACAGCGGCAAAAGTGCTACAATCTGGGTTTTTTTTTTGCCAACGCTATTCAAAGATGCCCACGCATTTGGTAAAAAGTGTGACCAGCGCCAGAGAACAGGAATGATAACAAGGAAGCACGAGATGCCTTTGAATAATATCTTGGAGGTAGAGATTTTTTATGTATGGGGGATAGACTTTATGGGTCCATTCCCATCATCCAGGGGAAATAAATACATTTTGCTAGCAGTTGACTACGTGTCGAAATGGGTGGAGGCAATTGTATTGCCGACGAATGATGCCATGGTTGTCGCTGCGTTTGTGAAGAAGAATATATTCTCCAGATTTGGTACTCCACGTGCCTTGATAAGTGATGAAAGAACCCGCTTTTGCAATCGGTTGTTGAATAACCTTTTAGCTAAATATAGGGTCCGTCATCGAGTTGCAACAGCATATCACCCTCAAACAAGTGGGCAAGCAGAGGTATCCAACAGAGAAATCAAGAAAATATTAGAGAAAATGGTGAGTGTGAACAGGAAAGATTGGGCTACTAAGTTAGATGATGCTTTATGGGCATACAGAACAGCGTACAAAACACCAATTGGGGCATCACCGTACAAGCTGGTCTATGGGAAGGCATGTCACTTTCCCGTAGAGCTTTAACATAAGGCATATTGGGCCATCAAGAAGCTAAACATGAACCTTGAGGCCGCGGGTGAGAACAGATTGTTGCAGTTGGATGAATTGGATGAGTTCAGGTTTCACTCATACGAAAATGCCAAACTTTACAAAGAAAAGACCAAGAGATGGCATGACAAACATATAAAGCCGCGTCATTTTGATCCAGACCAACAGGTATTATTATTCAATTCTAGGCTGAGACTATTTTCTGGAAAGCTGAAATCGAGATGGTTAGGCCCGTTTGAGATAGTGAGAGTCACCCGATATGGTGCACCTGAGTTGCGAGCTGTACATGGTGAAAGAAAATTTGTAGTGAATGGACATAGAGTCAAACACTATTGGGGTGTTACCATAAATCGTGAGAAGACCAAGGTCGTGCTCGTTGATTAGTGAGGCGAGATTCTGCGTCGTGTCGGGACGTTAAATAAGGTGCTTGTTGGGAGGAAACCCAGCCCGTATATCTTTTCATTATTTTTAATGTCAGTTTGTGTTGTTTTTATTTGGCAGAGTAGGGGAAGTCTGAGTACCCAAAAGTTGAAGCTGGGGGGTATGTTTGAGCTTAAGTGTGGGGTCATCCCGACTCTAAAGATTGAGAATCATGTCCGAGCTAGGCCCGAGAGGGTCTCAGGGAGTATTTCTCACCCTTGTTTTAATATTTTTCTTTGTGATCATGCATCGAGGACTATGCGTAACATAAGTGTGGGGTGGGGAAATTACTTTCTGGAGTGTAATTGTATAAATATTATTGTTTTTATTTTTTGTAGGATAGTTAGGTATTATCTTTGGTTTTTCTTTGGGCAACGGTTCTTTTCCAAGGCTGTAACTTGAACTGGGCACTTTAAATTATTTTTGTTTTTTGAGTAGTTAGGAAGGAACTGAGTTACTCTTAGAAATACCCTATGACATGTTTGATGTCGGCATATCAGGTTATGACATACATTCCGTTTTCCCCTATATTTGGTTTGACATGTGATGCCTGAGTAAAAATAAATAGCCTATTTTGTGATGCCTTAGCTCAGTTGCTTGACTTGTATGCTACATAGTGTAATATTGCTTAATTCTCTCAATTTTGTGTGCTTGCTTGACTTGAGAGTTGAATAAAATTGTTGTGATTGAGTCATGTTCAATGTGTGAATGAGGTTTAGTGATTTTCTATGCTATCCTGTGTAGTCTAAAACANTTGAGCCTTTAGACCTTTTCTTTGGTACCCACATTACAAGCCGTACCCCTATTTTGTTCTTAAATTGAGATTTTTGCACCTTTTCCTCCTAAGGCACTTAGTCGCTAAAAGAAGTAAGGTGAGATATTGGGGAGTAGCTTTTGAGTGGAGCCATGGAAAGGCCTGTTAGTGCACTAAAAATTGTATTCAAAAGTCACTAGCCATTAAATCTTCATGTATGCAGTGTGTGTAGGAAACAAAATGATAGTAAAAGTATGTACAAACAGATACACACCTCCAATTTTTATTAATTTGTGCTAGTGAAAATATAGAAGTGCTTAATTAAAAAGGGGCTATGTTAAATATGAATTGTGGCAAGGGAATTTGTTGGGAAGAATATGTGTTGAGTTGTGAAGGTAGTGTATTAAAGTGCTTAGGAGGGTTAGTCACTATTCCTAGATATATCCTACACGTCCCTTAGCCTACATTACAACCTTAAAAGTCCTAATTGATCCTAGATTTGGCTAACTTGAATTAGTGGAGATCTACACTAAGGGAAAGATTATGGTACGACCACGGGATGCATATCAATTCTTTGTGAGAGTGAGGGAATTTGTTCAATTGTGAGATGTCCTTAAATTATGTTCAAAAGCATATATTCACTCTTTTGTTGTTGGTAAGGGCACATGATTTCATGAACGATTGGTGATGTTGTAAACTTTCTTGTTGAGTAGGTGCGTGAATTGAGAGGGCTTAGTGGTTGCAAGTTGACTCTTGAGGTTGGGTGGTTGAAATTAGGCTATTGGTATGATCGATTAAATTTTTATACTTGGGCATGTTTAAAGAAGGGAAAGAATGTGAAATTTTGTATGTTCATACTTGATTGCCGATATCGATCATACTTAAGGGGTAAGGTGTGTGATTGAACAGTAAAATACTCCTTGATAATGAACTTGGTACGTGTTGAAGGGTAGTATATTGTCCCATTGCTCGAGGACGAGCAAGAGTCTAAGTGTGGGGTGTTGATATTTATCTTAAAGTGTATATATTCTATGCATATCGCCTCATATTTTACTTTTGTTTCGTGAGTTTTAGATGATAAAATATGTTGATTTATATTAATTTGAAGTGTTTTTATGTTTAGGAATGATTCGGGATCAATCAGGGGCGAAATGCGCAAAATCATAGCAAAAACGGACGAAATCGAAAAACCCGGAATTTGGGTGCCACAGGCAGGGCTGGGCGCCACCTGTAATGCTGGAGACAGTGAGCAGTTCATGGGCAGCGCCCTGGTGGGTGCTGGGCGCTGGGCAGGGTGTCAGTTACGAGGAATTTTCCTGTTTTGCCCGGGACAAGGTTATTTCGGCCCAAACCCTACCCAATGTGTATAAAAGGAATTCTAAGCTTATTTTTGGGTTGATTCATGCCACTTTGGAGAGGAAATACACACGGGATCATTAGGAAGCAAAGGATTATCAGTTTTCTTCATCTTTTTCTAGTATTTTCAATTTATGCAACACTTATGCAATTGTTTTGATTATAGCATGAGTGGCTAAACACCCATTGTTCTGGGGCTGTGGTTTAGCCATAGATATTGTTATTCGACATTAATTTAACCTTGATTATAGTTCACTCAATGTATGGTTGTTTCTTCAAGTCTGTGTTTATTTGCTTAATTGACCGGCCAGCAATTTGGTTCTATATACTATTTATGTTATGCTTGGGAAAGTCGTATATAGATTAGAGAAGAATTGAAAAGAGCGCGATCTTAACCCTTCAGGGGAGCAGATTTGTGGTTAGGATAGGAATATACCTATTCACCGTGCTTAATTAAACATTGTAATCTTAGTGCGTTCTAATATATTAATTTCATAGGAATATAGGCGTTAATCTATTGAGAATAGGCGAGTAGTGCTTCGGAAGAAGGCTATGAGAGCGTTTATCGATTAATTAGCAACCATGAGTGAATTATATGAAGGGGAGAGTTAATTAGAATGCAATACGAGTGGTGAATTGATCACAAACCTGGAAGATTTGCCTCTACTGATTACAAAAAAATACTCTCATTACTCGATAATTAGTTAGTTCGTAGAATCGTAGTATAAATTAGTTACGTTCCTGGATTTTATTTTGGCTTGATTAAATAACAATTAGAGTGATTCAGCAAGTAGTTTATGCAAGTCCTTGTGGGTTCGACATTCGATTTAACATTATATTACTTGCTACGACCACGTATACTTGCGTGTGCGTTTGGGACCAACAACAGGCATCCCACAAGAAGTGATGACTCATAAACAAAATGAAGATCTATCCTTCGTACCTGTTAATCAGAAGAAAAGAAAGCAAGGACCATTCAAAAACTAAGTGATCGACGAAGAGGTACAGAAACTCTTGAAGATCGGCTCGATACGAGAGGTAACGTACCCTAACTAGCTAGCGAAGACCGTGGTAGTACCTAAAAAGAATGGCAAATGGAGAGTTTGCGTAGCTTATACTAATTTAAATAAAGCATGCCCCAAAGATTCATTCCCATTGCCACATATAGATCAAATGATTGATGCCACAGCAGGTCATGAATTATTAAGCTTCTTAGATGCATATTCTGGTTATAATCAGATTAAAATGGATCACTCAGATGAGGAAAAAACTTCCTTCATTACAAACAGGGGGACTTACTGTTATAAAGTTATGCCTTTTGGCTTAAAAAACGCTGGAGCCACCTATCAAAGGTTAGTGACTAAAATGTTCCAAGAACATCTTGGAAAGAC
>ML438160.1:34620-59844 GCA_005239525.1 Nicotiana knightiana | reverse complement strand
ATATATATATATATATATATATATATGAAATCATCATGCTTTAAAAAAACCAACTTCAGAAAAATCCTTTGAAAAATGTGTTTTCCAACAATTTCGTAAATAAATACTTGAATAGTTTAGTGTGAAATGAAATAAATCATAAATAGCCCCTCGGGCCAAAACATGAATCATAAATCGCCCCTCGGGCAGAACATCACTCAGCATACCTCATAGTCACTCAGTATCAGCCCCTCGAGCAACCTCACTGTCACTCATGCCTCCCAATCACTCGCCACTCGGCACTCGACACTCGCACTCAGTAGGTACCTGCGCTCACTGGGGGTGTGTACAGACTCCGGAGGGGCTCCTTCAGCCCAAGCGCTAAAATCAAGCCACCTCGTGGCATATCATATCCTCATAATCAGGCCCTCGGCCTCACTCAGTCAGAAACTCCCAAAAGCCCCTCGGGCGTATCAGTAAAATGGGGTACTCGACCCAAAACATCATTTTATACCTCAAAATAGTGTAAATAAGGCTGATTTTCGAAATCAGTTAAACATAACGTGACTGAGTGTAAATCATAAGTCAACACAGTGAGGAAAATAACAGTAAAAAGCCCCCAAGGGGTCTAAACAAGTCGGCACGAGGCCCCAAACATGGCTTATAGCCCAAATATAGCAATAGTTTTAGAACACAATTTAACATATGATTTAGAGTAAAATACGCAACTCAATAGTTGCCGCGGAGAGGACCAAGTCCAATCCAGAAATCAGTGCACGCCACATACTCATCATCTGACATGTGCGTCATTCTAAAAACAGTGAGAAATACGAAGTCCACGTTTCATACCCTCAGGACAAGATTTATAGTCATTACTTACCTCCAGCGGGCCAAAACACTAATCTGCAATGCTCTTGCCCCTCGAATCAGCTCCCGATTGCTCCGAATCTAACAAAAACCAGATTAACCTCATCAATATACGCTAAAGGAACAAAACCCAATCGAAAGCTATCACTTTTAAGCACAATAACCGAAATTGGCCAAACCCGAGCCCCGGGCCCACGTCTTGGAATTCGATAAAAATCGCGTCACAAGAATCTTTATCCTTTCCCGAGTCTACACATAAAATGTACCAAAATCCGACCACCAACAACCCTTAAATTCCTTAATTACAAGTCTCAATTTCCCAAGCCCTAAACCCCCAATTTATGCCATTTAATCCACAAATTTCAAGCCTAATCCGTCACATAATAACATAGAATCGAGTTTATAGCCCGAGAAACTTACCTCCACTGAAGACTCTCGAAATCCTCCTTGAAATTGCTCCCAAATTGGCTCAACCCGCATGAAAATGAAGAAAAATGCTAAAATTTCGCGAAGGCACCTATTTATACCTCCTGCCCATTTAATATGCGGCCCATTCTTCGCACCTGCGGTCCCAGGTGCGCACCTGTGCAATTCCACAAAAAGTCCAAACTCCGCACCTGCGAGTCCTTTTCGCACCTGTGACTCCGCAGGTGCGGTCCCACGTCCCCATCTGTGTTCCCACACTGAGTTGCCCAAATTCCACATCTGTAAATTCCTTTCCGCTTCTACGGGCCCACACCTGCGACTCCCCATCCGCAGGTGCGACCACACTAGTAAAATGACACTAGCAGCAACTTTGCTGCAAATTCCTAAGTCCAAACCTCCGTTAACCATCCAAAATCAATCTCGAGCCCCTCGGGGCCCTAACCAAATACCAACACATCATATAACCTCATTAGAACTTAGTCGAGCCTTCGAAACACCAAAAACAACGCAAAAACGCCAAAATCACATCAAATTCAAGCATATGAACTTTGAAATTTCTAAATTTCGCCAATAATGCCGAAACTAACCAAAACACATCCGCTTGACCTGAAAATTTGCACACATATCCAAAATGACATTACAAAACTTCTCCAACTCCCTGAATTCCATTCCTACCCCGATAGCCTATTTTCTATTGCCGACCGGAAATCGCCAAAAACTAATTTTCGCCAATTCAAGCCTAATTCTACACCGGACGTCAAAACTCTATTCCGAGCACACTCCTAAGCCCCAAATCACCTAAAGAAGCTATCTGAGCCATAAAATCTACATTCTGAGATCATTTACCAATAAGCCAACTCCCAGTTGACTTTTCCAACTATTAAGCCAATTTAAAAGACTAAATGTCTCAGTTCTCACCACGACCACTCCGAACCCTAACCAACCGACCCAATACAACATAAATAGGCTAAGCAAGATATGATAAAGCAGAAATGGGGGAAACGGGGATAATCTCACACAATCTTTCTCAAGAATGTCATACGGATTTTTTCCCTTATCGGGACTTCATATTCAATTTAGTATTGTCTCCCTCTAGTCAAGAGAGTGGGGGGTCTATATATATACAGTATTATAGTATTTTCCCCACCATCGAGCTATAATCGGTGGACAAGCCCCTATTAGGCAACCTCCGATCAGATGGTAAGTTATATACCGAGCCTACTGTGGCCGAGCTCCTATGAGCGAGCCCAGCATGGCTGAGATACAGAGCCTAGTATGGCCAAGCGCCTGTGAGCGAGCCTACTACAACAGAGCAGTTACACGTTCCGAGCCTTATAGGGTCGGACATCTATTTTATTTACTATATTGAGAGAGTTGAGTCATATCAGCAGGTAGTATATCTCCAGATCATTTTTGACTCCCAGTTACTTTTAGTTATTATATTATTAATTCAGTTTCAACATTCAATTATTTTATTGCTTTGCATACTCGGTACAGTATTTATACTGACGTCCTTTTATTGGGGATGATGCATTCATGCCTGCAGGTATAGCCAATCAGTTTGACGAGCTCTCATAATAGATGAGGTTAACATTTAGCGAAGGATCGGTAAGACTCCACCTCATTCGGAGAGCAGCCGAGTCTAAGTCATCGTGTCACAATTTTTCTACAGACTTATGGGTAGTCCGATACCCTATCCCATTTGATGTACTCTTAGAGGCTTTGTAGACAGGGGTTCATTTTGTACAGTATTGTCAGAGATCTTAACGGCCCATATGTACTCATGTTTTAAGAAGGATGGTTCATTGATATAGTGCTTTCCCACTTATAGTTATACATTACGAGTTGTGTCCATGTTGGCCAACTTCCCAATAATAAAACAATAAGAAGGATATGCCACGTTAGTACTCGCTTGGGTAAGGCACCGGGTGCCCGTCGTGGCCCATCATTTCAGGTCGTGAAATTGATATTACACAAGGGCCCGTGTTCAAACGCACTAAAGTATCCATTATAAGGGAAAAACGAACCCGAGATTATGTGCCAGAAGGCACCGTATCACTTAACGATGAAGAAGCAGAAGGAATCTCTCAACCCCACAATGACACTCTAGTAATTTCTATCCTTATGAATAAAATTCAGGTTAGTTGTGTTTTAATTGATCCAGGGAGCTCGACAAATATAATCCGATCGAGGGTCATGGAGCAGCTCAGCCTACAAGATCAAATCATACCCGCAGTTTGGGTCCTAAATGGTTTCAACATGGCCAGCGAAACAACTAAAGGTGAAATCATTTTACCGGAAAATGTAGCTGGGACTATGCAAGAAACCAAGTTCCATGTAATCGAGGGCGACATGAGGTACAATTCCCTACTCGTAAGACCTTGGATTCACAATATGAGGGTAGTCCCTTCAACCCTTCATCAAATGCTGAAATTCCCAACACCGGATGGAGTGAAAATGGTATGTGGGGAACAACACGCTGCGAAAGAAATGTTCACGGTTGATGAGATAATATGGTGTCGACGCTTTCGACAACAAAGTTATCGGAGGTCAAAGGAAAATAGGAGGCTAAATAGCAACCACAACCACCAGCCTCGACTCAGTCGGAAAAGCAGGGAACGGAAGAAGAGGATGACGACTACTGGATCCCTCGATCCTTCATTATCCCTGAAGATTTCGATGCCACCAAATCGACAGTTGAAGAGCTGGAACACGTTATATTAATCGAATACCTACCCGATCGAAAGGTATACCTGGGTACAGGGTTAACCCCTGAACTCAGGAAAAAACTCATTAAATTTATTATTGATAATATGGACTATTTTGCTTGGTTCCATTTAGATATGACAGGGATCCCGCCTGAAATAACAACACATCGATTAAGCCTGGACCTGAGGTTCAGACCGGTAAAACAACAGAGAAGGCCCCAGTTCGAGGTAAAACATGCATTCATCAAGGACGAGGTAACCAAAATAGGATCCATTCGGGAAGTAAAGTATCCAGAATGGTTAGCAAACGTAGTTGTTGTCCCTAAAAAGAGGAACAAACTTAGGATGCGCGTAGATTATAAAGATTTAAATAAAGCATGTCCCAAAGACTTTTTTCCTCTACCAAATATCAATCGCATGATTGATGCCACGGCCGGCCACGAGATCCTTAATTTTCTCGATGCCTACTTCGGGTACAATCAAATTCAAATGAACCCGGAGGATCATGAAAAGACTTCGTTCATTACTAAATATGTCACATATTGTTATGATGTAATGCCATTTGGGCTAAAAAATGTTGGTTCTACTTACCAACGCCTAGTGAACAAAATGTTCGAAAAACAAATAGGTAAATCAATGGAGGTATATATTGACGATATGCTAGTTAAGTCGTTGTGCGTAGAGGACCATTTAACACATTTGCAGTAAACCGTCGAAATATATAGAAAATACAACATGAAGCTCAACCCCGAGAAATGTGCTTTCGGGGTCGGTTCGGGAAAATTCCTCGGCTTTATGGTGTCAAATCGGGGAATAGAAATCAACCCCGATAAAATCAAGGCAATCGAAGACATCACTGTCGTAGACAGCATTAAGGCCGTACAAAGATTAACAGGTGGATAGCCGCATTGGGCCAGTTTATCTCGAGGTCTTCTGATCGAAGTCATATGTTCTTCTCACTGCTCAAAAAGAAGAACAATTTCGCCTGGACCTCGGAATGCCAACAGGCGTTGGAAGAATTAAAGCGGTATCTCTTGAGCCCACCATTGCTTCATACTCCGAAAGCGGACGAGCAACTCTACATATATATGGTAGTCTCGGAAGTCGCGGTAAGTGGGGTCTTAGTTCGAGAAGAGCAAGGTACGCAATTTTGAATTTACTATGTTAGTCAAAATTTAGGTGAGGTCGAGACCTGTACCCACACTTAGAAAAATTAGTGTTTTCTCTAGTAAGCGCATCTAAGAAATTAAACCATATTTCCAGTGTGACCTAATTTGTATGGTGACCACTTATCCTATTCGTAATTTTTTACAAAAAATGAACTCTCTGGCTGATTGGCCAAATGGGTCGTCGAAATCAGTGGGTATGATATCGAGTATCAACTCCGAATGGCCATCAAGTCTCAAATTTTAGCAGACTTCGTGTCTGAATTCACGCCAGCCCTCGTATCCGAGGCCGAAAGGAAATTTTGTTAAAATCAGGTACATCTTCGGGGGTGTGGACCCTTTTCACATACGGTGCTTCGAACGTGAAAGGGTCCGGTATAGGCATCATTTTGAAGCTGCCCATAGGCAATACAATTAGACAATCTATCAAAACTTCCAAATTGACTAACAATGAGGCTGAGTATGAGGCCATGATTGCAGGTCTCGAACTGGCTAAAAGCTTAGGAGCAGAGGTCATCAAGGCCAAATGTGACTCCCTTACTTGTGGTAAACCAAGTCAACAGAACCTTTTAAGTTCGAGAGGATCGAATGCAATGGTACTTGGATAAACTGCAGGTAATGCTACATTGGTTTAAAGAATGGACCCTACAGCATGTGCCTCGAGAACAGAACAGTGAGGTCGACGCCCTCGCAAATTTGGGGTCATCAGTCGAAGATGACGAAATCAGCTCGGGGACAGTCATAAAACTTGCGAAGTCAGTAATCGAATAAGGTCACGCCAAAATAAACTCCACAAGCCTAACTTGGGATTGGAGGAATAAATATATCGAGTATTTAAAAAATGGGAAGCTCCCATCGGACCCTAAGGAGTCAAGGACTCTACGAACAAAGTTTGCACGATTCACATTGGCCGAAGATGGAACATTATACAGAAGGATGCTCGATGGACCATTGGCAATATGTTTGGGCCCGGAATACACTGACTACGTCCTACGAGAAATTCACGAGGGTACTTGCGGAAACCATTTTGGTGCCGAATCACTAGTTCAAAAAGTCATTAGAGCAGGATACTATTGGTCCAATATGGAAAAAGATACTAAGGAATTCGTTCAAAAATGCGACAAGTGCCAAAGATATGCATTGATGATCCACCAGCCCGGAGAGCAACTTCATTCAATCCTATCCCCATGGCCATTCATAAAATGGGGAATGGACATCGTGGGCCCACTGCCATCAGGTAAAGATAAATATTTTATTTATGACTGACTATTTCTCTAAGTGAGTTGAAGCACAGGCTTTCGAGAAAGTCTGAGAAAAAGAAGTGATAGACTTCATTTGGGATCACATCATATGTCGATTCGGGATACATGCCGAAATCATATGCGACAATGAAAACAATTCATCGGCAGCAAAATAACAAAGTTTCTCGAAGATCACAAAATAAAAAGGATCTTGTCGACACCGTATCATCCTAGTGGGAATGGACAGGCTGAATCAACAAACAATACCATCATTCAGAATCTAAAGAAAATATTGAACGACGCTAAGGGACAATGGATATAAATTTTCCCCGAAGTCCCTTGGGTGTATCGAACAACGTCAAAATCTAGTATGGGGGAAACACCATTTTCCTTAGTATATGGTAATGAAGCTCTGATCACGATCGAGGTCGGGGAACCTAGTGTCAGATTTTGATACACAACGGAAGAATCAAATCATGAGGCTATTAATACAACTCTCGAATTACTATATGAAAAACAGGAAGCCGCCCTCGTCCGAATGGCCGCAAAAAAGCAGCGCATCGAAAGGTACTACAATTGAAGAGCCAATCTTCGCCACTTTAGAATTGGGGACTTAGTTCTGAGAAAAGTCATCCTCAATACTCGAGACCCAAACAAAGGAAAACTCAGCCCAAATTGGGAAGGATCGTATCAGGTCCTCGATATCATCAAAATGGAATCCTACAAGCTTAGCAAAATGAATGGCGAATAACTGCCAAATAATTGGAACATATCACTCCTCAAATGATATTATTGTTAAGGTGTGACTTTCTCCTTTTTCATTTATATTTTATACTAACTTGTTGCAGGTGTTCGATCGAAGGCATCGAAGTTTTCTCTAAACATGAAGTCCTTAGGTATGAAAGCACGCGTTGCACTCTTTTTCCCTTCGACCAGTTTTTATCCCAAATGGGTTTTTTCGGCAAGGTTTTTAACGAGGCAACCATTGGTCGTGCTAACTTAGAGCAATTCAACGGTATCCGCGGCTTCTTTACAATCAACCTCGAATACGGGGGGACATCACACTCGGATGTTATGTTTTCAAGGAAAATACTTCATGTCAACAGGGTCTCGATAGGTTAATTCTGTAAAGGGCCAAACAGTCGAATGAACCGTGTCCATGTAGATTACTCGAGCCCTAGTGGAAAAACATGTACGCATGTATGATCTATTGAAAGAAGTATTTTTTTTCTTACCAGATGTTCCATGCCTTAATGAAATTTCTGCCTTACAATTTCATACTTATGATCTATTGCAGAAACTCACTCAAGGGCCGATCACAACTAAAGCTCGAATAATTAACTCTGTACTCGGGGACTACCGTCCGAAAATCGATATGTTCGAGTTACTAAACTTCGAAACCGTAAGACCTTAAAAAGGCAATCCTCGATTTTATAGGCCAAGTCCACACCAGTCGGGGACTGACGCTTTGAACAAGTTCGAAGTATAATTGAGAAAATAAGCCCAAAAGGCAAATCCCAAGGCTACGGCCAAACTAGCGCGATTCAGAGACGTTCGAATTCCGCAATAAAAATAGGCATTTGAATTATTTTATAAACCGGTTTAAAAGCCTACCCTCGGCAAAATAACCAAATGGCTTCGACAACGTCAGCCCTCGAAAAACCTTAAGGGGTGTCGAATTGTTCAAACCTTCGGACAATTTAGTTTTGAACAAAATTGTGCTAAGGCACAAAAGAGTAAAGGGTTTCAATAACATTAAACCCCGAAAAAACCCAATGGGTACAGACTTACTTCGTGCTAAGGTATAACAAATTTTTATATGATTAAACTTTTTAAGCCGAAAAGGGAAAAAGCCACTCTACTGAGGCCATATCGGCCCGATTCAAGAGCCTAAGGGCCCTTATACTTTTTGAGTTCGAGAGTTCATCCTCACTCAACTAAAACCTAAGGGTTTTACTACTTCGAGTTCGAGCAAGTTCTCACTCGACTACAAAGACTATATTAGTCTGACTTCGGCCAAGTTGTTGAGTTCCGAATTCATAAGCAAATTCTCATAAGGCATGAAGTATATCAAAATTTTCACAAAAGATCGAGACAAATTTCAAAAAGGGAATATTTCATATGTACAAAGGTGTTTACAAAGGACCAATCAGGGTCCTACACAAAAAGAAAAAGAAAAAAGGAAAAATACAAAAGCCCCTAGCTATTCTCGGGGGAAGTTCCTTTCTCGGGGGAAACTTCTTCCTCGGGCTCATCACTATTTTCGGACCCACTCTTGCTTCCATCGTCATTATCATCATCGTCGTCATCGGAAGAGGCCAACATTCTAGCATCAGCTTCGTTCTCTTTTGCCTTTACTATCTCCTCGGTAAGATCGAAGCCTCTAGCATGGATCTCCTCGAGTGTCTCCCTCCGAGATTGGCATTTAGCAAGTTCGGCAATCCATTATGCTCGAGTTTGAGAAGTCTCGATAGCCTCCCTCAATTGGACTTGAGCGGCTTTAGCATTAGCCCGATAAATGGCCACTATCTTATCGGCATCGGATTTTACTTTTTCGGCCTCAGCTTGGGCCTTGGCGAGTTCAGAAAACAACTGAGCCTCGAGCCTCTATCCTCGTTGCCTGAGCCGGGCTCTTTTCATTCATACCTCGAAGCTGGGCTTCGACCGATGACAACCGGGCTAGAGCAGTCTCTTTCTCTGCAGCAAGGCGGTCCATTCCTTCTTTCCATCCGTAGGACTCCGCCTTCACTTGATTGACCTCCTCACAGAGCTTCTCGATCCTATCGATCTTTTATTGCATCTATGATATTGAAATATTAGCTTCCGTTTCAGAATCAAGCCCATGAGCTTTTAAGAGTATCATTACCTGCTCGATCAGCTCGGTCTACTCCTTGTGAGCTTTAGCCAGTTCGATTCAGAGGTCCTTAATCTTTTCATCCTTTTGCCCACAGTGGAGTTTGAGGGCATTCCTCTCCTCCAAAAGCCTTTGGAGATCGGCCTCATACTGGCTCAATTTAGCCCGAGACTTAGAAAAGCATGTATGGAAAAGGAAGTGAGTTAGACAAAAAAATAGAAAAATACAACATCAAACAAAAGAATTAAAACTTACCTGGTTAAGAATTTGCTGGGCCTCTTCGAGAGGTTGGATGTGTCATTTAGGTCGGAAGCATAGTCGACCCCGGCAAAGCAATATCGGAAAGGATCCTCCCTACGGGGACTCCGCCTACTTCGGGGGTCCTCAAAGCAAGAGTATCCTGTATCGCCTCTTCGAAAAAGGCAGGGAGAGTTGGTGAATGACCTACTATCACTGCCCCAAGTGAGTCACTTTGGGAGTTCTTTTCAGTCGAGGGATTTCATGACCAGCCCATTCGGATATGCTCATCGTTTGACGAGAGGTAGTCTCGGTATCAGGCGATTCGGGGACTTTACCCGAATCCTTCTCTAAGGCCTCCTCAGCACGGGGCGGGGCTTCACCAACCACCACAGATTCAGCAGCCTTGGAGGCCTCGACGGTTTTTCTTTCTCGGGTCACTAGCACCGAGTCACCATCTTCATATTCTTCTTCTTCCTCCTTTACCTCATGAACTACATGGGCAGGGAGGGAAGCATTGTCTATCCTTGATTTGCTAATCTAGCTCTTCTTCTTCTTGGACTTTGGGTCCTCAGAGGTCGAGGCCCTTTTTCTCTTGTTATCCTTTGTCAGTTTCGGAACTGGAGCCGAAGCCTCCTCCTCACCAGATGGAGGCCTCATAGCCGCATCCTTGCTCACACCTACACACAAGGAAATTAAATAAGTATAAAAAGATATTATCGAATCATCAGATATGTAAAAAGGACGCTTACCATGGTTCTTTTCCTCCCATCGTCCTTTTTGCCAAATCGCGCCAACATCGCTCAGTGTAAATGGAGGTCGAGGTTAGTTTTCGAACCCAGATCTTAAGGTCGGGGATCACACGAGGCATCCAAGAAACAGCTACATGATGAAAGAAGACATTAATAGCGCAGAGGAACAAAATAATGCATGGAAATTAACAATGAAATAATACTTATGCTTCATTTTCAATTTCTCAGGAAATGGAATGTTCTCTGCTGGGATGAGGTCGGCGGTCTTCATTCGAACAAATATACCCATCCAGCCTCGATCTTTGTCCTCGTCAATTCTCAATAACAACACCTTGGTTGCCTGACGATGGAGTTTGATCAACCCTCGAAAGATACAGGGTTGTACAACCTGATGAGGTGGTCGAGGGTGAATGGCATCCCATCATATTTGCTCATAAAGAATCGGAGCATGATCACTATCCGCCAAAAGGAAGGATGGATTTGGCCTAAGGTCACCTAGTATTGACGGCAGAAGTCAATAATGGCAGGGTCGAGAGGGCCCAGCATGAAAGGATAAGTGTAAACACTCAGATACACTTCCACGTGGGTAGTAATGCTTTCTTCAGGGGATGGAATCACTATCACTTTATCCCCCCAGTTGTAGTCCCTCTTAATCTGCTCGAGGTACCCCACATTTATCGAGCAAATGTACCTCGACACATGCTCGCATCGACCGAGGACCGAGGGAGGTTTCTCGATCTTAAAATCAGATTTAAGGCTACAAGGGCCAGGAATACACTCCTTAGGGAGCGGATCCACCAGCGTTTGTCACCTGCCGACCGTGAAGAAGAAGCTTTTTCTTTTTGGGAAACTATTTTAGATATTTTTGCATTTTTATGGGTTTGAGGAAAGAAGAAGGTAGTAATATTTGGTGTTTGATGATTGGCAGTGAAACCTGAAGATTAGTAGAAGGGAAGAACTTGGGAGAGGTAAAAACTTAGAAGATTGGAAGAAAGTGAAAGTAAAGTTTGATTCAATGAGGAGAAAGCCTATTTATGGATTTACGACGACGGTTCAATAAGCTAGTGGTCGACCACCAACTAACGCTCATTAATGATTTTGGGAACTGTACCGACGGGATGTTTCGGTCACTTCCATCGCTTACGTCATGGGGATGATGTCATAATTTGCCAAGGTCCAAAAAATCGAAGGCTCAATTCTTTTCTTGTCATTACACTCCAAAAAATGAGGGGACTATATGTATAAGATTGAAATTGGGGCCACCCGATTTTACTATTTTATCGAGATCAGAATGTTGCATCGAAGGTCGACTTCGACTAAATCACGAAGCTGAGGCATCGAGCTCGAGATGGAAGTATCTTTCGAGATTGAGGTTGGTAACAATTGAAGTCAAAATATATAGAAACCAAGTGATATCGGAGATGGCATAATAACGGAAGAGCGAGATATCCGTGATTGGTCGAGGATCAGGGCGTAAATCACGGAATGTATCAAATCAGAAGTGGTTAATTAGATAATTACGTGATTTCCTTTTGTAATTAGAATTATATCATGAGTAGAATTCCCCTACTGTATAAAGAGGAATTCTAATCATTTGTAAGGCATCATTATTCACAGAGATTACAACAATACAATCATTTCTTTCTCGCTTACATTATTGTTCTCGGTTTACTCTATTTTCCTACTGTTCTTGCACTTATCAGTTTGAGAGTACTTCGACTCGAGGGCTGAAGTCCTGTTTGAACACTGGTTTGCTTTACTTATAATTCAATTATGTTATTTATCTTCATATTATCAATTGGTGTTGAGTGAAATCACATATCCTTAAAACCACAATATAAGTTTAATTGTTATCCAAATTTTAGGATAAACAGATCTCTAAGTCCTGAACTTTATAAAAATATCTTTGGTTATTATGAACTTCTTGCATTATTGTCCGATGCACCATATTAATTTCATGCTTCTCATAACTCATTGGATATAAATTTATAGCACACTTTAAATGGAAATTTTGAAATTATTGTATAGGTTTTCACTAAATAATTTAGGTGAATGAATTAATTTAATAAAAAGGAGAATTGGGCCAAAGGTCATGACTTGTGAAATGAAAACAAAAAAGAAATTGTACAAAATTCTTATTGTGTTGGCTCATCGATCAAAAAGAGGGTCGGACCTGTTGGTGCTTACCCATGGTATATCATTGTTTATCGAACAAGAGGAAGATCAAACCCTGGTGTACCATTTCTCATCTGATCGTGAGGAAGATCAGGCTTGTGGGTGTTACCCTGATATAACATTAGTAATCCCGTCGGGAGAAAAATCGGGCCCGTGGGTTCTTACCCCAAAGTACCATGACCCATTGTTGTGATATATTGATATATGGACATTGAGATCCTAAATTAAAATGACACTTGACTTGTTTAAGATTCTAGTTGCATTCTTGAATGATGTGTGCTTGCATTAAAAAGCTTTAATAAATTTAACCTTTCACTTTATTTCTCTTCGTCATGTATTTATATATTATAACTCATTTTCCACCATGTGTGGATTAGCCATGATGTGTATTGAGTATTTCAGTACTCAGGTATCATCTCATGATGTAAGATTTAGGAGTTGGTAGGTAGTAAGAACGTATGCATGTGAGCTAGGTTTCTATGCTCTTCATACTTTAGGTGATCCTGCACGGAGTTTGTGGGATTAAGTGGATGTAAATTATTCTTTTATATAGTGTGCGCTAGCCACGTAATCTTATTTATTCATTCGTAGTGTCATAGAAGCACCACATGTAAACTGTATTATGAGTACTTGTATGGCTTTGCGAGTGATCTGGTCGAACATACATGTTAAATTTTAATATTTACCTGACTTTATTCATTTAATATTGTGGTTAATAAATCATAGGTATAGATTGAACTATAGTATGTCATAGAGGTTTGCTTAGTCCAGGTGGCAGGTATAAGGTACAAACCACGTTTCATCCTATTTTGGAGGGTGACACCTTAGATTTAAGAAGAAGAAGAGGAGGAGGAGGATAAATCTGTGATGGTAGCTTGAGGAGAGAAAAAAGAGGATGGTAAGTAGGTGGTGACGGCTAGAACTGAGAAGAAGGTGGGGTGGAGGTGTTGGCCACCAAATAAGAGAAGGTGGTTGGTTAATGGGGACTTGATAGGGAGGAGGTGGTGACACTGATGTAGTGCTGCATGATTTTAGAAGAAGAAGGAGGAGGAGGTTATAGCGGTGGTTGTCAGAAGAAGGAAACAAATGGTTGCAAAATTTTTGTATTAATACTCACTTTGAAAAGAATTTCATTTGTTCCGGTTCTACATGCGATGATGTGTCATGTCACACGTGTGTGTTTAATAGGCACAATATTGATAAGATTAGGTATTCAATAGAAATATCATAAAAATGAGGTGCCAACAAGAAATATCCTATCAAACTGGAGGGTGTATTGATGTATTTAAGCATTGGCCAAAATTTTATTACGGAGACATATATTTTGTTGTCAAAGTATAAGTCAGATATAGTAATTCTAATACGATATCGTGTTTACTATTTAACCATACTAAGTTTTTGATCACTCTGAATCTCGAATTGCTTACAAAACATGTAAAAATTGTTTTCACTTTTGAGGGCGTAAAATAATATTGGTAAAAGTTCTCATATTTAATTATGTTCTCTATGTGGGAAAAAAATTATATTTTTAGTATGATTTACAGCCTATTTTCAAGAAGTTCTTGTATACGGTTTACTAATTTACTGAGACCATGGTGAATGATCAAAGATCAGTCCCATAGTAGATCAGACCGAGGTACGAGGACAAGGCACCGAGTTCGGGATTCGAGGTACCTATCGAGATCGAGGCTAGCAGTGATCGAGACCGAATGAGACATACATCGAGCAAGGTCGAAGATAACATAATAACAGAAAGGCGAGATATCTATAACTGGTCAGAGATCATGACGGAAATCTCGAAACAGATCAAATCAAGAACGGTTAATTAGCTAATCATGGGATTTCCTTCTGTAACTAAAGTTATACCATAAGTAGAATTTCTCTACTATATAAAGGGGAGTTTTAATCATTTGTAAAACACATTGTTCTCTCATAAAAAAGCAATATAATTCTCTCTTTAGCTTATACTCTCTTGTTCATCAGCTTGCTTTATTCTTAATTGTTCTGATCTCGAGCAATTCCATGGCACTCTAGCTCGAGGCTTGAATTTTATTTTAACACTGGTTTTCTTTATCGTATTTTTAATTTCTATTACTAATCTTCATATTTATCCATTGATATTAGGTAAAATTACGTATACTTAAAACCACATTATAAGCTTAATTATTATCCGATTTTAAGGGTAAACAGTTTAGCGCCCACTGCGAGACTAAGGATAATAGTGATTGCTTAATACTAATTCTGATAACACACACTACTTCACATTTGTTCTTGTAAGTGTTTTTGTTTTCAAGATAAACATGTCAAACTCACAAGCAGCACTCGCACATGGTGACAACGACCTCGGATTTCACGGGGAAAACAACAATATAGCCGGCCCAGGGATCGAGGTGCCTCAGGCTGACCTCGAGGGACTACTAATTGCAAATCCCGTTGATGGCAGTTCACATATCACCTTAAATACAAATCTGGGCATTGGTCCCGAAGGAAGCGTATGCAGGGAAGGTCGATCAGGTGGTCGAGGTACGCAGTGCGGAGAATACGCTGGAGTCAGCCTCCAATTGATTTTTGAAATGCTAGAGGCTCAACAAACCGTTATAGCACAACTACAAAATCAGCACCGAGCACCAAGTGGGATCGAACCCTCACCCTTTACCAAAAGTTGTTCACAGGGTCGAACTTGTACCGGAGAGATCGAATGCCAATGAATCAGGAACTGACCCCGCCATTATGAAAATGCTCGAGGAACTCACCAAACGGATTGAATCAGGAGAAAAGAAAATTGAGTCGAATGACAAAAAAGTAGAAACATACAACTCTTGGGTTGACCAAATACCGGGGGCACCGCCAATTATAAAGGGTTTGGATTCAAAGAAGTTTGTGCAGAATCCTTTCCCTCCAAGTGCGGATCCTAAGCCCATTTCGAAGAAATTCTGCATGCCAGAAATTCCCAAGTGCAATGTGTTGGCCCAAGTGAAGGACAGTTTTGAAGATTGACAAAGGAACTCAAGCATGAACCAGGTCCATCTCTTGTGTACATAGACACGGGTAGATTCGAGCATGCGAGATGCACGTAAAGGAGATAAACTTAACTTGGCATAATTGATATCTCCTGATCAAAAAGGTTTCATAATTGATAAGGAGAAGGACTCCTTACTCAAAGGGAACATTATCCGAGATAAGGAAGGAGTTAGGAGTTGAGATCAATTAGAACTGTTCCACCAAGGAAGAGTAGCATTAGAACTCTAATTATTTCTTCATTTACTAACTCTACATATTGCAGGATGTTCTCATTTTACAAGTAAGAAGTTAAATAGGAATTGAGAGCAAAATAGCAAGGCATTTTCCAAGCAATTCGTGTGTGATTCAAGTGTGCAAACCTGAAGCTACTTGAACCAGATTAAAGAACCAGTTCCAAGTGTCTATCTTTTATTCTAGTTCAATTGTAGTAGGTGTTTTCATATTGTACCTTTCAACTTTATCTAGAGGCATTTGTAATAGGTACTCAAAGTATTCAAGTTAGAGTTAACTTGAAGTTGTCGCAATTGTTAGAGGTTGTTTCCTACAAGGGATTAGAGTTAGTCCTAGGTTTACAAAAGTGTTTTTGTAAATGCAGTTTTTGGCTCAGTGATTTAGTGAAGAGTTTAGGAAAATCCTACTGGGAAGTAGGTCATAGTTCTTTCACCTTTTGAGCCAGGTGTTTTCCACATAAAATACTTGTGTTCTTTACTTTTCATGTTTACTATTTCAGCAACAGTAGGTTAATGAACACTTAGAAGAACCATGTCCTTCCATAATCAGTGTAAGCCATAATCAGTGTAAGAAAAAAAGGGGTCACCACACAAATTCCCCCCCCCCCCTTCCCTTCTTGTGTGGTATTGAAGTATAAAATATCAATTGGTATCAGATCAGGTTATCTTTGAAGAAGCTAACACCTTAGGAGAAGATCAAGATGAGTGCACCACCTGTAAATTGGGAAGGACAATCAACTACTAGGCCACCACTCTTCAATGGCCAATACTATTCCTGGTGGAAAAACAGAATGAGAAACCACATCATAGGAGAAGGCTATGAGCTATGGGACATTATCATTGATGTTCCCCTGGCTACCATGAAGAAGAATGTTGAAGGAGTAGATGTGCCAAAAACAAGAGCTGACTGCACTGCTGGGGACTTGAGAAAGTGGGAAAAGAATGCTAAGGCCAAGAAATGGCTTGTGTGTGGACTTGGTCCAGACGAGTACAGCAGAATTCAAAGTTGTACTACTGCGAAGGATATTTGGGACACTTTGCAAGTGGCTCATGAAGGAACACCTCAAGTGAAGAGGTCTAGAGGAACTCTACTATATTCTCAATATGAAAATTTCACTATGAAGGAAGGGGAAACCATCCAAGAGATGTATACAAGGTTCACCATACTGACAAATGAACGTAAGCCTCTTGGAAGGATTCTTCTGGAATAAGACAAAGTTGAGAAGATTCTGACAAGGGTTCTGCCAGTCTCTTGGGAAAGCAAAATCACTGCAATTCAGGAATCAAAGAACATTGCAACTCTTAAGTTGGATGAGCTGATTGGAAATCTCACTGCTTATGAACATAGAAGGCAAATCATGAAGATGGATGTACCCAAGAAGGAAAGGAGCCTGGCACTCAGAATCACTTAAGGTTCTGATCTAGAGGAAGATGAGATGGTTATGATCACAAAGGACTTCAAGAAGTACCTAATGAGAGGAAAGGGTTCTTCAAGAAGTGGAAACTACAGCAAACTAAGGGTTCTTGAAAAACGGACCAATGAGGGTTGCTACAAGTGTGGGAAGACTGATAATCTCATCAAGAACTGCCCACAATGGGAAATTAAATGGAAGAAGGAAAGAGCTGAACGAAGAAATAGGAAGAAGGAACATGTTCATTCCAAGAAAAACAAAGGATCAACATAGGATATGGTTGCTGCTTGGGGAGAAAGCTCAGATGAGGACTCAGATGACGAAGATGGATATGAACAAGCACTTATGGAAATTGGAGAACCCGATGAAGAATCTGAGGTAAGTATAATTCATCTCAAAGACAAGATTAAGTTTTTGTCTAAAGAAAGACTATCTGAGTTACTTCTAGACTTCATTGATGAATCTGAGGATATAAACAATGAAAAGGAATAGTTGTCTAAGGAATGTGTGATTTTAAAAGCAAAGTGTAAAAACTTGGAACTCAGAGTTAGTGAGACTGTAAGTGAGAACACTGCACTAAAGAACCAGGTTCATACATTTGAAGAAAATGTCCTAGAACTAAAATCTAAAAATCTGAAACTGAAATTAGGAACAAGTAAGAAGACAGCCGATTGAACACAACTCACTCTAGAGGAAAATATAGGTAAACTGAAAGATGAGTTGTTTAAGAAGGATGAGCAGGTAAGAGTCTTGAAGGAGGATCTAGGCAAGGTCAAGCATGAACTAGACATAACCTGTAAATGGAACAGGTCCTCCGATGCTCTTTCATGGCTACATGAATATCATAGAAGCAATAGAAGAGGACTTGGCTTTGGGAATCAGCAACCTAAATGGGATCCCAAAAGCAAGTACTTCACTCTTCCTGAGAACAAAATTTTTATTCACTGTTGTAAAATAAGTCACTATAAAAGTGAATGTAATGCAAAATAAAAGGCAAGCCAAAAGAACAAAAAATTTGTTCAAGGGAAGAATTGGCTACCAAGTTGGGCTAAAAAGAATTTAATTTATCCTTTTGCCTATAGAAAGGGACCAAAACTAGTTTGGGTTCCTAAGACTAACCCATGATTTCCTTTTGTAGGTTCAAGTGAAGGGGACCATCCAAATATGTTACATGGATAGTGGCTGCTCAAAGCACATGACAAGAAGCAAGGACCAGCTCCTTCCACTTGAGGACCTCAAAGAAGGTAATGTCTCATTTGAAAATGGGAATAAAGGTGAGATCATTGGGGTTGGTAAGGTACGTAAGAGTGACTCTCACTCTATTAAGAATGCCTACTTGATAGACGGCTTAAACTACAGTCTAATTAGTGTATCACAACTGTGTGATAGAGGCAACTTGGTAGCATTCACCTCTACTAAATGTTTTGTGATTAATCTTACCACTGACAAGATTGTTTTGTAGGGAAAAAGAGTGAACAATATATACATTGTAGATCTGTCCACACTATCAGAAAATGAACTCATTTGCTTAAGTGTGTTGGACAATAATCCCCTTCTTTAGCATAAGAGACTTGGACATGCAAGTCTGAGTCAACTCAACAAATTAGTCTCTAAGGACTTGGTGATAGGAATGTCTAACATTAAGTTCAAGTAAGACAAAGTTTGTGAGTCTTGTGCAAGGGGGAAGCATGTAAGATCCTCTTTTAAATGCAAGAAAGTGGTAAGTACCCCCAGAATGATGAAATTGGTCCATATGGATCTCTGTGGTCCAATGAATAAGCAGATGTGGTAAAAGATATGTGATGGTTCTTGTTAATTATTACTATAGGTTTACTTGGATATTGTTTTTAACATATAAAGATGAAGCATTTGACATTTTCTCTTCTTTTGTTAGAAAAACTTAGAAACAACTAGGTAATCAACTTGCATTAATTAGGTCTGATCATGGCACTAAATTTTAAAATGCTAAATTTGCTGAATTTTGTGACGAGCATAGCATAGATCATAATTTTTCTGCTCCTAGGACTCCACAACAAAATGGAGTAGTTGAAAGAAAGAATAGGACACTTGAAGATATGGCTAGGCCTATGCTTCTTTCTACTAAACTTCCCCATAGCTTCTGGGAAGAGGCTGTAAATACTGCATGTTACATCATAAATAGGTGCATGACTAGACCTCTTGTAGAGAAGACTTCCTATGAGTTACTTAAAGGGAGAAAACCAAATATATCCCATCTTAGGGCATTTTGATGCAAGTGCTTTGTGCACAACAATGGTAAAGACTCCCTAGGTAAGTTTGATCCCAGAAGTGATGAGGGAGTATTCTTGGGATATTCTTCACATAGTAAAGCTTATAAGGTATATAACAAAAGAACTATGTGTGTTTAAGAAAGTGTTCGTGTGGTTTTTGATGAAACTAACATCCTTTCTGAGAGATAGAAACATGATGATGAAGTAATTGGGCTTGTAAGAAACTTAAATAAAACCACAACCCAAATTGAAGCTGCACTAGAAGAAGGAACATGTGATGTAACAGGTTCATCCACCCAGAGCAACATGACAGGGGGAATAGAACAAAGAGGAAATGATCCTCAAACCTCAATGGAACATGTCCTTGAACTTGTTCCACAACAACAAAACACTGAAGGAACATCAAGGGGAAACCAGTTGGTTGTGAGACCTTACAAATATCAAAGTTCTCATCCCATTGAGAACATCATTACTGATCCAACCTCCGGAATCAAAACCAGATCTTCATTAAAGAATCTTTGTGCTTTTGATTCTTTCTTATCTCTTATTGAACCTAAAAATATTGTTGAGGCTTTGCAGGATGCAAACTGGGTAAATGCAATGCAAGATGAACTCAACCAATTTGAAAGGAGTCAAGTTTGGCATCTGGTACCAAGACCCTTGGACAGATCAGTACTTGGCACAAAGTGGGTCTTCAGAAAAAAACTTGATGAAGATGGAACAGTTGCAAGGAACAAGGCAAGATTGGTGGTTCAAGGATATAGTTAGGAGGAAGGCATAGACTATGATGAAACTTTTGCTCCAGTTGCAAGGCTGGAAGCAATAAGACTCCTCATAGCCTTTGCTACTTACATGGAATTCACCCTTCACCAGATGGATGTCAAGAGTGCCTTCCTCAATGGCTATCTAAAGGAAGAAGTGTTTGTCAAGCAACCTCCGGAGTTTGAAAACAAAGAAAATCCTGATCATGTGTACAAAGTTGACAAAGCACTTTATGGACTCAAGCAGGCTCCAAGAGCATAGTATGAAATATTGTCAACATTTTTGCTTGATCATGACTATAAGAGAGGTAAAATTGACAATACTTTATTCTTGAAAGAAAAAGGTGAAGATCTCTTATTAGTTTAGATATATGTTGATGATATAATCTTTGGAGAAACTACTGATAAGCTAAGTAATGAATTTGCTAAACTAATGGGGAGTGAATTTGAAATGATCATGATGGGTGAGCTTAATTTCTTTTTAGGATTACAAATTAAACAAAATTCAAATGGAACTATGATCCATCAGCAGAAGTATGTAAAAGAGTTGCTTAAAAGGTTTTAAATGGAAGATTCCAAAGAAATTCACATTCCTATTGCAACAGCTACAAAGTTGGATATGGATGAACCTGGTTCATCTATCGATCAGAAGTTGTATAGGGGAATGATTGGCTCATTGTTGTATCTCACTGCTAGTAGACCTGACATTGTTTTCAGTGTGGGCCTTTGTGCAAGATTTCAGGCAAATCCAAAGGAGTCTCACTTGACTGCTGTTAAGAGAATTTTGAGATATCTAAAAGGCACCATTGATCTTTGTCTTTGGTATCCAAAAGGTAGTAATTTCAGTCTTGTGGGATATGCTGATGTTGATTATGAAGGGTTTCTTGTGGATATAAATAGCACTTGGAACACTTTCTTGGCTCATGTCTTGTGTCTTGGGCCACCAAAAAGTAAAATTCAGTGGCCTTATCTATTGCTGAATCTGAGTATATTGTTGTTGCCTCATGTTGTGCTCCATTGTTGTGGATCAAACATCAATTAATGGACTTTGGAATTGATGTTGGTTGTATCCCCATTTTTTTGATAACACTAGTGCAATAACTATGACCAAGAACCATGTTCATCACAAGAGAACTAAGCACATAGATGCTATGCATCACTTTTTGAGGGACAACTATGAAAAGGGGTTGATCACTGTGGAATTTTGTGCTACTGACAAGCAAATAGCTTACATCTTCACAAAATCTCTAAGTAGAGATCACTTTGAAAGGAACAAGTTAGAATTAGGTATGATTAAGATCACATAAAAGGACCAGTTCAGTATTCACAATGAAAAAAATTGTTAGAAAATCTAGAAATTGTGTATATAACTAGATTAATTTTTGCTCAGTCTCATACTGTAAATAGTATACTCTTGTGTCATGTGTTAAAATGACTCATTAATATCTAATGATATTTTCTCTATTTTGGCAAATTTATACATGTACAAGAGGATTTTCAGTGAAGAACCTAGTTCATCAATGCTAGTTCATCTAGATAACACGGTATATTTTCTACACTCTACACAATTTGAAATGATAATATTTGAATCATGAGAAGAGTCCTACCTAAGCCCAAATTTCTCTTAAACCTATCCAATTAAATTGAACCAGTTCCATTCAAAAGAATCCTAACCAAATTAAATCACCTAGATTCTATAGAAGACTCCACCGTCTATTCAAAATTGACATTTCAGTTTGATTAGACTTCTAAAAGACTGATGAGCCTGCCGTTACCCATTTATTACCCCTCTCTTTAAATTGATCATCATCATTTATGCCTTCTCTTCATAATTCTAAAGATGCTTGCTCGCAAGACTGTGACTGGAAGTGCGTTATCAAAGAAACTAAATCCCAGAACTCTGACAAATCCTTCAAATCTACGATTGAGGGGGAAGAAACTGGGTCTTCTGATACTGAGCAGGTAACCTCTGGCCCAAATACTACTATTGAGGTCATTTCTGAGTTGGCTAAAAATCTGGAGAATAGGTTTATTTTGGCTGGACCTGTGGTGGATGTAGAAACGTCTGAGTCCAGAAGGAGAGGTGGTAAAAATAAAAAGGAAAAATAAAAAGAGAATGAGGGTGTTCGAAGTGAAGAAAGGGAAATAAGGAAAAGAGTGGTTGATTCTTCACCCACTTTTGATACAGGTAGAATGGCTATTTGTGGAGCAGAATTAGATAAAGTGCATGAAAGTGTCAAAAAATAGAGGGAAGTGGGTCTAGAGAAGCCGTTGAAGGGCTGGTTAAGCTTAGGCAAAAAATATAGATGAACTTGGTTCATCAGTTGAAGAAACCTCGCAGATCTATTAAAGAAAGTAGGTGACAACTACAACCCCAAGAAGAAGAGAACCTCCAAGGCTAAGACCCCTGGCACTGCTAGGGCTAACAAGAAAAGGAAGGCTACCCCTTCTAACACTACTGAAATTCCTCCTACAAGAGGAAGAGCCACAAGAAGTCAGCTAAAGCAAAATGAGGAAGAGCAGCAATGAGCCTTAGAAGAAAGCAAAAAGAAAAGGTTTGACAAAGGTAAGAAGAAGGTGGGAGAGACTGTTGAGGCTACTGATGTGGATGAGATGGACCTAGTCCATCAAGATGAAGATGTGATTGCTGAAGTGGAGGTTTAGACTCCCAAACATAAGAAAGCCAAGACTTCCACTAAGAAGTCTACTTCTATGTCAAAGTCTGTTGAACCATGCACCCTGGCAAAAAAGACCAGGTCTGCAGTGAAAACCAAACAAGTAAAAATTGTTGAAGAAGGGGAATAGAGTGGAAAACAGGAAGATGAATCAGACACTGAAAAGGACAAGCTGGCCAAGTTTGGCAAAAAAACTATTCTGAAGGGTAGGCTCCTCAAGGATTTGGAGGAGGAAGGGATGGTGTTGCTGCTGGAGAAATTAGAAGTGCAAGGCTGGCAAGGGGTGAAATTATTGAGTGTATGGCTAATGCTGAAGTGAAGAATGGAAGGGTTACCATCCTGGTGAAAGGGGTGAAAATTTCTTTCGATGAAAAGGAGCTGGGTGAAGTTCTAGGTGTACCTGCTGAGGGGTACAATGACTACACAAAGCTGAAATGGCCAAGCCTAGAAAACCTTCCTACTACCCTTGCCATAACCAGAAAATTTAGTGACAATGAGGAAGAAAGTGAGCCCACGGCTGTGTACAAAAATGAAATGAAGCCAGCCCACAAGGTGCTATTCAAATTCATCAATAAATGTGTTCTGCCTAGGCAGGAAATGAGGCACATTGCCAACTTCATGGACTTGGTTTTGATGGAATTCCTGGATAGTAGGAGGCAGATCAACAGACCTGGATTTATAATCCAGCTCCTTGATAGGGTTATCAATAGCTCCAAAGCTTATGTCATTCCCTATGACTTCATTCTCACAGGTGTGATTGCGCATTGTAAGGTTCCCCTGAAGAAGTGGGATATGGCTACAAGCAAAGATCACTTTAGTGCTAACACTATGATGCTTGTGATTATGAGGTCCATGCCACTCCCAATGAACTTGGTTCATCCCAAAAGGCACCAGTCAATAGCAAGGTCAGAGCCTTAGTGCATGAGAGTGGGGCAAAGGATGCTGAGATAGCAAGGGTGAAGACACGGTTGGCTGAGGTAGAGTCTGAGAGAGATGCTCTCAAAACTGAACTGGCAAGGGAAAATGAGAAGAATGATGGAATTCTTCAAGACATGCTGAAACTTCTCCAAGCCAAAAACTAAGCCCCCAGTTCTTCCAAGCCTTAAACTCCTCGCCTAGTGTAGACCTTTCAGTGACCCAGTTTGGGATGTTTCTTGTTTGCTCATGTTTTCAGTATATTTATATCTTTTTGTGTTTTGTGGAAGAATCATAACAACTATCAATGAAATTTGCTCGTTTTGCTCTAACGGTTTGTTTATATTTCTTTGATAGTTTAAATTCTTAGCTTGGTTGATGATGATTAATCCATGAATGCATTTGAAGTAGCACCAGTGGCCATGAGCAAGTTTTAAAATCAGGGACCCACACATTTTTTATGAAACTTTTTGATGATACCAAAAGGGGGAAAAAGGTTGTGAGTTATACTTTGAACAGTGATGTTTATAACATAATGAACCTAGTCCTTGATGATAAGTGATAAAAAGGAAAAAAATTTCTAACATTGTGTTGATGTTGAGCTAAGTTGAAACTGGCCTAAGCTTATGAAAAGCACATAGTTTGTCATCATCAAAAAGGGGGAATTTGTTGGCCCAAGTGAAGGATAGTTTTGAAGATTGACAAAGGAACTCCGGCATGAACCAGGTCCATCATATATGTACATAGACACGGGCAGATTCGAGCATGAGGAATTCACGTAAAGGAGATAAACTTAACTTGGAATAACTAATATCTCCTGATCGAAAAGGTTGCATAATTGATAAGGAGAAGGACTCCTTACTCAAAGAGAACATTATCCAAGATAAGGAAGGAGTTAGGAGTTGAGATCAACTAGAACTCTTCCACCAAGGAAGAGTAGCATTATAACTCTAGTTATTTCTTCATCTAATAACTCTATATATTGCAGGATGTTCTCATTTTACAGGTACGAACAAACGCAGAAGTTAAACAGGAATTGAGAGCAAAATAGCAAGTCATTTTGCAAGCAATTCGTGTGTGATTCAAGTGTGCAAACCTGAAGCTACTTGAACCAGATAGAATAACCAATTCCAAGTGTCTGTCTTTTATTCTAGTTCAATTGTAGTACGTGTTTTCATATTGTACCTTTCAGCTTTATCTAGAGGCATTTGTAATAGGTACTCAAAGTATTCAAGTTAGAGTTAACTTGAAGTTGTCGCAACAGTTAGAGGCTATTTGCTACAAGGGATTAGAGTTAGTCCAAGGTTTACAAAAGTATTTTTATAAATGCAGTTTTTGGCTCGGTGATTTAGTGAAGAGTTTGGGAAAATCCTACTAGGAAGTAGGTCATGGTTGTTTCACCTTTTGATCCAAGTGTTTTCCACGTAAAATACTTGTGTTTACCTTCCGCATTTACTATTTCGGCAATAGTAGGTTAAGGAACACTTAGAAGAACCAGGTCCTTCCATAATAAGTGTAAGCGAAAAATTGGTCACCACACAAATCACCCCCCCCCC
>ML438160.1:6529-34156 GCA_005239525.1 Nicotiana knightiana | reverse complement strand
CACAAATCCCCCCCCCCCCCCTCTTGTGTGGTATTGAAGTATAAAATATCACAATGGGACCACCGACCCTAATGCGCATGTCACTTCTTATACATGCGCGATAAACGAGAATTACTTAAAAGATGATGAGATTGAATCCGTTCTACTGAAGAAATTCGGAGAAAATTTATCGAAAGGGGCGATGATATGGTATCACAATCTACCACCCAATTCCATCGATTCCTTCGCCATGCTTGCAGATTCCTCCATGAAGGCACCACGCGGGAGCGATAAAGGTTGTGACTAGGAAGTTGAACCTCTTCAAAGTGAAACAGTAAGACAAAAAATGTTAAGGGGATTTGTATCTCGGTTCCAGATGGAATGCATGGACCTATCCCCGGTCACAGACGATTGGGTTGTTCAAGCCTTCACTCAAGGTTTGAATGAGCGAAGTTCGGTAGCATCACTACAGCTAAAGCAGAATTTAATTAAATATCCAGCGGTGACCTGGGCCGATGTGCATAATCAGTTCCAGTCAAAGATCAGGGTCGAGGATGATCAATTAGGGACCCCTTCCAGTTCCGTTTACTCAAACAGGACCGTCGGTAGAGTTCAAAGGGACATCGACAGGGAACCCCGATCGAACAAAGATCAGTATAAACCGTACAACACAGATCATAGAAACAGCGGCCCAGGACGTAATCCCGTTCGAAATAATCGAATAAATGATCGAGGATAAAGCTCTCGAGGGCTCATGAGCAAAAGTGGCTTCGATAAACACGTCGAGCCCACAGAAGCATCACGATTATCAGAATACAACTTCAGCATCGACGCATCAAGTATTGTATCAGCCATTGGGAGAATCAAGGATACTAGATGGCCCAGACCCCTACAGACCGATCCAGCTCAAAGGAACCCTAACCAAATATGAAAATACCATGGTACCCATGGTCATAGAACCGAAGACTGCAGACAGCTAAGGGAGGAAGTGGCCCGTCTATTCAACAAAGTTTACCTTCGAGAATTCTTAAGTGACTGAGCTAAAAATCACTTCAGAAACAGGGATGTAAATGGGAAAAACAAACAGAAAGAACCATAGCACGTGATTCACATGATCGTTGGTGGGGTCGATATTCCACAAAGGACTGTGTTCAAACGCACCAAGGTGTCGATCACCAGGGAAAAATGAACTCGAGACTATGTACTGGAAGGCACCTTGTCGTTCAATGATGAATAAGAAGAGGGGATCTCACAACCCTATAATGATGCATTGGTAATCTCTATCCTTATGAATAAAATTCAGGTTAAACATGTTTTAATTGATCCAGGGAGCTCGGCCAATATTATTCGATCGAGGGTCCTGGAGCATCTCGGCCTACAGGATCAGATCATGCCTGCAATTCGGGTTATCAATGGTTTCAACATGGCAAGTGAAACAACTAAAGGTGAAATCATCTTACTAGTAAATGTAGCCGGGGCTATTCAAGAAACAAATTTCCATGTGATCGATGGTGATATGAGATACAACGCCTTACTCGAAAGACCCTGGATTCACAACATGATGGTGGTCCCGTCAACCCTTCACCAAATGCTGAAATTTCCGACACCGGATGGAGTAAAAATGGTGTATGGGGAACAACATGCTGCCAAAGAGATGTTTGCGGTTGATGAAGTAATACCTTTATCCATGCTTTCATCAACAAAGGTATCGAAGTCAAAAGAAAAGAAAGAGTTCAAATAACAACCATAGGTACCAGCCTCGATCCAATCGGAGGAACGAGGGGCGGACGAGGATGACGAACATTGGATTCCTCTGTCCTTCATAATTCTCGATGATTCTGACGCCACAAATCAATGGTCGAACAGCTAGATCAAGTCATAGTGATCGAGTATCTACCCGATCGAAAGGTATACCTGGGACTTGATCGGGTACCCGAGTATCTACCCGATCGGCTTTATGGTGTCAAATCGGGGGATCGAGATCAACCCCGATAAAATCAAGGCCATCGAAGATATCATAGTCGTGGATAATGTTAAGGTCGTACAAAGGTTAACAGGGCGCATAGCCGTCCTAGCCCGATTAATTTCGAGGTCCTCAGATAGGAGTCACCGGTTCTTCTCACTACTTATAAAGAAGAACAATTTACATGGACCCCGGAATGCCAACAAGCATTGGAAGAACTAAAACAGTACCTCTCGAGCCCGATGCTTCATACTCCGAAAACAGACGAGCAACTCTACTTATACTTAGCAGTCTCAAAAGTTGCGGTAAGTGGGGTCCTAGATCGAGAAGAGCAAGGTACGCAATTTCCTATTTACTATGTTAGTCGAACCCTAGGTGAGGACGAGACTCGGCACCCACACTTAGAAAAATTAGCGCTTGCTCTAATAAGCGCCTCTAGGAAATTAAAACCATATTTTCAATGTCACCCAATTTGTGTGGTGACCACCTATCCCCTTCGCATTATTTTGCATAAGCCCGAACTCTCGGGCTGATTGGCCAAATGGGCCATCGAGATCAGCGGGTATGATATCGAGTATCAACCCCGAACGACCATCAAGTCTCAAATCTTGGCAGATTTTGTGGCCGACTTTACGCCAGCCCTCATACTCGAGGTCGAAAAGTAATTATTATTAAAATCGGGTACATCATCGGGAGTGTGGACCCTCTTCACAGACGGCGCTTCGAACATGAAGGGGTCGGGGCTAGGCATCATTTTGAAGACACCAACAGGTAATACAATTAGACAGTCTGTCAAAACTTCCAAGTTGACTAACAATGTGGCCGAGTATGAGGCCATGATTGTAGGTCTCGAGCTAGCTAAGAGTTTGGGAGCAGAGGTCATCGAGGCCAAATGTGACTCCCTAATTGTGGTAAACCAAGTCAACAGAACTTTTGAAGTCCGAGAAGACCGAATGCAGAGGTACTTAGACAAGATACAGGTAGCTCTATATCGATTTAAAGAATGGACCTTACAGCATGTACTTCGAGAACAAAAAAGCGAGGCCAATGCCCTTGCAAATTTGGGGGTCATCAGTCGAAGACGACGAGCTTAGATCAGGGATTGTCGTACAACTTTGAGGTCAGTAATAGAGGAAGGCCACACCGAAATAAACTCCACAAGTCTGAACTAGGATTGGAGGAATAAATATATCGAGTACCTGAAGAACAGGAAGATTCTATCGGATCCTAAGGAATCAAGGACGCTATGCACGAAGGTCGTACGGTTCACACCGGCCGAGGATAGAACATTGTATAGAAGGATATTCGATAGACCATTGGCAATATGTTTGGGTCTAGGAGATACCGACTACGTCTTATGAGAAATTCACGAAGGCATCTGCGAAAATCATTCTGGTGCCGAGTCATTGGTTCACAAAGTCATCAGAGCAGGATATTATTGGGCCGATATGGAAAAGGATACAAAAGAGTTTTTTCGAAAGTGTGACAAATGTCAAAGGTATGCGCCAATGATTCACCAACCCGGGGAGCAACTCCACTCAGTCTTATCCCCATGGTCGTTCATGAAATGAGAAATGGACATCGTCGGCCCTCTCCCATTAGCCCCAGGTAAAGCTCAATTCATTTTGTATATGACTGACTATTTCTCTAAGTGGATTGAAGCACACCTTCGAGAAAGTCAGAGAAAAATTAGTCATGGACTTCATATGGGACCATATTATACGTCGATTCGGGATGCCAGCCGAGATCGTACGCGACAATGGGAAGAAATTCATCGACAGAAAAGGGACGAAGTTTCTCGAAGACCATAAGATAAAAAGGATTCTATCAACGCCGTATCATCCTAGTGGGAACGGACAGGCCGAATCGACAAACAAGACCATCATTCAAAATCTAAAGAAAAGGTTTACCGACGCTAAAGGAAAATGGAGAGAAGTATTACCCGAGGTCCTTTGGGCGTACCATACAACATCAAAATCAAGTACGGGGGCAACACCATTCCCTTTAGTCTATGGTGTCGAAGTGCTGATTCCGGTCGAAGTCGGGGAACCTAGCTTCAGGTTTCGGTATGCAATCAAAGAGTCAAATCACGAGGCTATGAATACAAGCCTCGAATTTCTCGATGAAACACGGGAATCCGCACTCGTTCGAATGGCCGCACAGAAACAACAGATCAAAAGGTATTACAACCGAAGAGCCAATCTTCGACACTTCAAAATTGGGGACATAGTTCTAAGAAAAGCCACCCTCAATACTCGAAACCCAAACGAAGAAAAACTTGGCCCAAACTGGGAGGGACCGTATCAGGTCCTCGATATTGTCGAAAAAGGATCCTACAAACTTAGAACGATGAATGGCGAGCAATTATCAAATAATTGGAACATTTCACTCCTTAAACGATATTACTGCTAAGGTACTACCTTCTCCATTTTCATTTATATTTTATATTAACCGGTTGCAGGTGTTCGATCGAATACATCAAGGGATTCTCCAACACAAAGTCCTTAGGTCTGAACGCACGCGTTGCACTCTTTTTCCCTTAGACCGGTTTTTGTCCCAAATGGGTTTTTCCGGCTGACTTAGAGCAATTCAACAGTATCCGAGGCTTCTTTACTATCAACCTTGAATACTGGGGGGAATCACCCTCGAAGCTCAACTTTTTTAAAAGGAAAGTACTCCGTGTCACTAGGGTCTCGATAGGTAAATTTTGTATGTAAGGTCCAAACGATCAAACGAACCGTGCCCATGTAGATTACTCGAGCCCTAATGAAAAACATGTATGCATGTATAATCTAATGAGAAAAGTATTTTTCCTTGCCAAGTATTTCATGCCTTAAAAAAAATTCTACTTTACTTTTGATCTATTGTGGAAATAGGCTTAAGGGCCAATCACAACTGAAGTTCAAACAGCTAAACCCACACTCGGGGACTGCTGTCCAAAAAATCGACATAATCGAATCACTAAAGCCTTGAGATCCTAAGACCTTAAAGAGGCAACCCTCAATTTTATAGTCCACGGCCACCCCACTCGAGGACTGACACTTCGAACAAGTTTGAAGTGTAACAGGGAAACAAGCGCAAGAAGAAAATCTCAAGTTAAAGGCTACGACCAAATTAACACGGTTCGGAGACGTCCGAATTTCATAATTAAACAGGCCTTCGAATATTTTCAAAAAATCGGTTAAAAAGGCTACCCTCGGTAAAACTACAAAGGGTTTCGATAATGTCAACCCTCGAAAACCCTAAGGGGTACTGAATTGTTCGAGAGTGTTATGGCAAACTAAGCAAAGGGTCTAGATAATATCAACCCTCGAAAACCCTAATGGGTACGGGATCATTCGAACTCTCGAGAAAATTCTTTATTTTATGGTAAGGCATAACAGATTTTATATGATTAAACAATAAACGTTGCAAGCCGAAAAGGGGGAAAAAGTCATTCTTTTTATGGTCGTATCGTCCTAACTCAAGAGCATAAGGGGCCATTTTGTTTTTGAGTTCGAGAACTCATCCTCACTCAACTAAAACCTAAGGGTCACCCTACTCCGAGTTCGAGCAAGTACTCACTCGATTATAAAGACTACACTAGTCCGACTTCCATCAAATTGCCTAAACCTCAATAGAATTTTCACAAAGAAGAAAACAAAATAAAGACGAGTGTCGGAAAGGAAAGAGATTTTTATATGTGAGAATATTTAACAAGGTCCGATCGGGATCCTATACAAAAGATCAGAAGTGAAAAAAAAATCATAAGGTTCCTAATTTTCTCCGGGGGCAGCTTCTCCATCGGAGTCCCCTCCCCCCCCCTCCCGGCTCTCGGACCCGATCTTGGTATCATCATCATCGAAGGAGGCCAGTGCTCTAACATTGGCTTCATGCTCTTTAGCCTTCATTATCTCATCAATGAGATCGAAACTTCGAGCATGGATCTCCTCGAGGGCTTCCCTCCAAGATTGGCACTTGGCGAGTTCGGCGACCCAATGTCCTCAAGTTTGAGTGGTCTCGGCATCCTCTCTCGCTTGGGCTTGAGTAGCTTCAGCATCAGACCGGTAGACGTCCACGATCGCCTCCGCATTGGCCTTAGCTTTTTCGGCCTTAGATTTGGCCTTTGCAAGTTCGGAATCCAACCGAGCCTCGAGCTCATCAATTTTCTTAGCATGTGCCAAGCTCTTCTCATTCATGCCTTGAAGCTGACTTTCGGCTGATGAAAGCTGGGCTCGAGCAGCCTCTTTATCCGAGGCAAGGCGGTCTATCTTTTCCTTCCATCCCAAAGTCTCTGCCTTCATCATATCGACCTCTTCACGAAACTGCTCGATTCTCTCGACCTTCTCGTGAACCTGTGAGATTGAAGCATTAGCAATCATTCTCGAACTGATACCATTAGCTTCTAAGATTTTCATTACTTGCTCAATCAGGTCGGTTTGATATTTATGATCTGTGTCCAACTCGGCTCGGAGGTCCTTGATCTCTTCTTTTTCTGCTCGCTGAGAAGTTTGAGGGCATTTCTCTCCTCCGTGAGCCCTTGAAGATCGGTCTCACATCGCCTCAGCTCTGCTTGGGATTTGGAAAATGCCTCATGATGGAGTTCCAAGGCCTATACAGAAAGAAGAAAGGAAATTAGACAGGAAAAGAAGAAATAAACATAAGTGTGATATCGACGAGGGGAGTTGAGGCTTACCCGATTCAGGTCTTGGGAGCCTCATCGAAGAGACTCGATGCTTCGCTCGAGTCCTTCCTGGAAATCTCCAAGTCACTTAGGCCAGTAGCGTCTTCGACCCTGGTAAAGTAATTGTGTCCTCCCCGCCGTGGGATCCTTCTACATCGGGAGTCCTCATAGCTTGGGTTTCCCGAATTGCCTCCTTGGAAAATGAAAGGAGAGTCGGCGAGTCTCCAATTTCTATTACCCCAAGTGGGTCACTTGGGGCATTCTCCTCATCTCGAAGGGCCTTGAAGCCGTCCCCTTCAGACATACCTGCCATTTGCTCACTTCAACGGGAGGCATCTTCAGTCTTCGACTACTCGGGGACTTTGCCCGAGTCCTTTTTCAAGCCCCCCTCGGCTTGAGGTGGAATATCTTCAACCCCCACCAACTCAGTGGCCTTTTGGGCCTCAATGTTCATTCTTACTCGGGCCACTAGTTCGGAGTCGTCTTCTTATTCTTCTTCCTCTCTTAGGCGTCAAAGTACCTCCGCAGGCAGGGCGACGGTATCCTCTTTCAGCTTCCGAGCCACCCTTTTCTTGGGCTCTGGGTCCTTGGAGATCGAGGTCCTTTTTCTCTTTTATCCTTCACCTGTTTTGGGCCCGGGATCGAAGTCTCCTCCTCACCAGACGGGGGCCTCATGACTGCATATTTGCCAAGGCCTGTATGAAAAGAAAATTAAGTAAGTGTAGAAAAGACGTTTCAAAGAAATCATCAAACACGTTAAAAGGGGCTTACCATGATTTTTGGCTTCCCATCGGCCCTTTGATAAGTCGCTCCATGCACGTTCATCATATGTCGATGTCGAGACTAGGTCCCTGGCCCAACTCTTAAGGTCAGGGATGGCACCTGACATCTAGGCAGCGACTACATCGAAAAAGAACATCAGTAAAAGAAAGCAGAGAAGCTAAGTAACAAACAGAAGGGGATCATACTTACGTTTCATAACCAGTTCTTGGGAAATGGCATCTTCTCGACCGGAATTAGGTCCGAGGTCTTCACCCTGACGAACCAACCCATCCATCCCCGATCCTTGTCTCCATCAATGTTGAAGATGAAAACTTTGGTGGCTCGGTGTTGGAGCTTTATTAATCCACCTCGGTAAATCTGGGGGCTATATAACCCGATGAGGTGGTCGAGGGTGAAGGGGAGCCCATCCACTTTGCTTGAAAAGAATTGGAGCAATATGACGATCCTACAGAAGGAGGGATGAATCTGACCAAGAGTCACCTGGTACTTCTTGCAGAAATCCACGATGAATGGGTTGAGGGGACCCAACATGAAAGGATAAGTGTAAACACTCAGGTACCCTTCCAAGCGGGTAGTAATACCTTCATTGGGGGCCGATATCACAACCTCCTTATTCTTCCAATTGCAGTCCTCCTTCACTTTATCGAGGTAGGCCTTAGGTATCGAGCATATGTATCTCGGTACCGGCTCACAACAACCAGGAACCTACAAGGTTTTCTCGGTCTTGAAATCGGAGCTTAGTACACACCCCCTAGGAATACATTCCTCTAGGCGGGATTCCACCAGCGCTTTCCTGCTGGCCGGTTGAGAAGATGAAGCAGCTTCTTGTTGTGGTACCGTTTTGATGTTTTTGCCATTTGGGTTGAGTTTGAAGAAAGAAGAATATAATATGACTTGATGTTTGAGAAGGGATTAACAACGAAACCTGAAGATCTTGTAGAATAGAAGAACTTAGTAGATGTGAAAAGCTTGGAGATTAGAGGAGATTGAAAGTAAAGTTTGAATCAATAGGAAAAAGGCATATTTATGGGTTTCACTACGACAGTTCGAAACCACTAGTGGCCGATCACCAACTAACACACATTAAATTCCTAGAAAACTGCACCGACGGGACATTTCGGTCACCTCTATTGCTTACGTCATGGAGATGACATCATGACAGGTCAAGGATCAAAGGCTCAATTTGTTTCTTGTCATTACACTCCAAAAAATGAGAGGACTATCTGTATACGGTTAAAATCGGGCTCACCCGATTTTACTAATTTACCGAGACTAGGGTGAAGGATCGAAGATCGGTCCCGTAGTAGGTCAGGCAGAGGCACGAGGAAGAGGCCCCAAGTTCGTGATTCGAGGTACCTGTCGAGATCGAGGCCAGCAGTGATCGAGACCGAATGATACAAACATCGAGCAAGGTCGAAGATAGCATAATAACAAAAAGGCGAGATATTCGTAACTGACCGGAGATCATGGCGGAAATCTCGGAACGGATCAAATCAAGTACGGTTAATTAGCTAATCATGGGATTTCCTTCTATAATTAGAGTTATACCATAAGTAGATTCCTCTACTATATAAGGGGGAGTTTTAATCATTTGTAAGACATATTGTTCTCTCATAAAAAAGCAATATAATACTCTCTTTAGATTATACTCTCTTGTTCATCATCTTACTTTATTATTAATTGTTCTGATCTCGATCAGTTCGAGGGCACTCTAGCTCGATGGCTGAATTTTGTTTCAATACCGGTTTGCTTTATCTTATTATTAATTTCTATTTCTAATCTTCATATTTATCAATTGATATTAGGTAAAATCACGTATCTTAAAATCAAATTATAAATTTAATTGTTATCCAATTTTAAGGGTAAACAGTTCTTTTTTTCAAAAGTACAATTGTATTTGACTAATTAATCTGAAAAACACCTTTTAAAGCAATTAGTGTTTGACCGAGCTTTAAAAAGGTATTTCTACGTGTATTTTTTTTAAAAATACTTTTGGAAAGAAGCTATTTTTTCTACTTCTCAAAAGTTGATTCTGTTTCTACTCAAAAGCACATTCTTTTCTTCCATAAACTTAGCCAAACACCTCAAGTTTGAAAAAAGCACTTTTTTTGAAAAAAAGTATTTTTGAGTTTGGAGAAGCTTGGTCAAACATGCTATTAACTGTACATCATACTTTCTTTATTGTTTTGTTTAAAAAATACCACCTCTTATATCTATTATGTATTTAATTCTTAAATTACTATTTTCCCCTTAATGATACCCGTTTATTGTCACGACCCCAATTTCTCTCCATAGGATGTTGTGATGGCACATAGTCTCTAAAACTAGGTAAGTCTAACATACATGCAGAATTTAACTGAGAAATGATAAAAACTTTCAAATAACTCAACAACTATCATATAAAGAACTCTGCAACTCAACAGAACACAACTCCCCAAAATCTGGTAATATCAAGTCATAAGCTCCACAAGAGTATACTGAACATCCCTATATACAGTATATAAAAAGGAAAATAAATGGAACTAGATAGAGGGAGACACCGAGGCATGCTGATGCCGGCAGGTATATCTTGAAGTCTCCAAATCCAAACTTGATTCACTGGTGCCTGGGTTGGTATGAGGTACCTAGATCTGCACAAAAGGATGTGCTGAAGTGTAGCATGAGTACACCACAACGACGCCTAGTAAGTACCAAGCCTAACCTTGGTAGAGTAGTGACAAGATCAGTTCAAGGCCCTACAGGAATAAATAAGAAAAATGAATAGGTATATAACAGTGTGATAATGATAAATAATGAAAATGAAACAACAAAGATATATACCAAGAATAACTACACTGAACTATGGGAATTAAGGCATCACAAAAGAAAACAAGGAATGATATGCCAAGGAACAATGCAACCAAAACACAAGTGATGTAACAAAAAAGTATCAACAAGAATCACTACCGAGGTACCGCCTCGTAGTCTCATATCGCAAAATACAATATTTCCTTATATCACTGCAGGAACCTTATATTTAGTTTTGAAAATTATTTTTTCCACAACAGCTTCTCGCATTTTAGCCCACCTTATCATGCCGCATGGCTTCAAGTAGTTCCCCTACTAGCAACACATGTATCAAACCCACCTTATCTCACCACATACGTTTCAACCCCAATCTTTATAGCACTGTATGCATATCAACATCACAATGTATCACAAATCACACCTCAAGTGCCTATATCACAACTAGCCAAAGATTCAACAACAATAGTATTTTCACAATAACTAGCCCATGGCTCAACCACAATATTCACAAGAGTCTCGACAATCATAACCGAAAGTAAATAACTCAACAAGAATGGTATTTCACAACTTTATAACGTTGCCTCAATGTGAATCACGACCTTTATAACTCAATACCAATTTCAACAATAAGACACTCCAAGAATACCAATTTCAAGTAAGGAACTCAATGATAAAATAATGAATAAGGAATAGAGAAAACAATAACTTCGACTAAACATGTAAAGACAATTAACAAGTAAGAGATAAGAGTAAAGCATGTGAAGATAGACTAATGACGATGATTATAACATATTATGGTAACTCATTAAAGGTATGAAAGGAATTTACATAGCTAAACCAGTCAATTACCACATTTAGCCTGGGTACACACTCGTCACTTTGCGTATACAACTTTCAAATATCACAATTAACACAAAACAACACCAATCCTAAAGGAAAATTCCCCCACACAAAGTTAGGTAATACACTTATCTCAAAACACGCTAACTCAATCCACTGGTAGGCATTTCCCTCGGTTATCCAACTCTGAACGACTCGAATCTAGCCAAAACAACTTCATACCATAAATATAAACTATAGGAAGCTATACCAAACAATAAAGCTGCAATCTTTAAAGAGAAACAAAAAAATTATCTCAAAAAGTGAACCCAGGCCCCTGTCTCGGAACCCAATCAAAATTATAAAATTCGAACACACATTCGATAACGAGTCCAATCATACTAAAATTACTCAAATCCGACTTCAAATCGCTTTTCAAATCCCCAAAAATTAGTCTAAAAAGTTTCACAAATTTCCTCTCAAATTTTCAACTCAAATCACTAATTAAATAATAAAATCAACAATGGATTCATGTAATATAGTCAAATCCGGGTTAGAATCACATACCCTGATGATTTCTTTAAAAATACTCAAAAAATTGCCACAAACCGAGCTCTCTAGGTCCAAAGATGAAAATGAAAATAAACCCTCAAAGGCCCCCTTTTCTGCCTAGCGATTTCGCATCTGCGGGCTCACTTGTCGCATCTGCGATGCCGCACCTGCGGAAAATCTATCGCAGGTGCGGTTCCAACTAAGGTCGGGCAAGTCTGCTTCTGCGGAGAAACATGCGAACCTGCGCATTCGCTCCTGCAGAACCTGGGCGCACTTACACACTCGTGCATGCGGAAGGGTCTCCGCTTCTGCGACCCCAAGCCTTCCTGGCCACATCCACATCTCCGACCAATTTCCTCGCACTTGCGAGCTCACAGATGCGGATAGCATCTCGCATCTGTGATCACTACATGGCGCATATCTTCTCGCTTATGCGATCAACCCCACGCACCTGCGTGTCTGCACATGCGGCCAAACCCTCCGCAGATACGATGACACCAGAACAACAACAGGTTCAGCAACCAACCAAGGTCCAAAATGATCTGATTTCATCTCGATTCACACCCGGGGCCCTAGGGATACCGTTCAAATATACCCACAAGTTCTAAAATACATAACGGACCTAGTCGAGGTCAGAAATCACATCAAACAACAACGATTCTACGAATCGCGGCCCAATTCAAGTCTATTGAAACTATGAACATCCGACTTCCAAAACCAACGCCGATTCATACCAAAACGATTCTGATTGACCTCAAATTTTGCACACAAGTCATAATGATGTGATGGACCTATTCCAACTTTCGGAATCGGAATCTGGCCCCTATATCAACAAAGTCAACTCCCGGTCAAACTTCTCAACCTCCTAAACATTCTGCTTCTAACTTTCGCCAATTCAAGCAAAAACGACCTACGGACCTCCAAATCAACATTCGGAGACGCTCTTAAGTCCAAAATCACCATATGGAGCTATTGGAACCGTCAAAACTCCATTTCAGAGTCGTCTATACAGAAGTCAAACTACGGTCTTTTGACTTAAGCCTCCAACTTAGGTACTATGTGTCCTATTTCACTCCAAAACTCACCTGAAACAAAAATCAACTAGCCTGAAAAGTCACATAACCATAATACGACATAGAGGATGCAATAAATAGAGGATCGAGGCTAAAATACTCAAAACGACTGGCCGAGTTCGTTACATTTATAGAAATAACATGATATGTTTAATACCAAAAGATTCAAAAAATATTTTTAATATGATATTCACATCTTTAGTTTACGATAGCATGATTCAAATTTTTTATTAATATTATTTAATATCCATATTTTGAGATATTGATTATACAGATTTTACCAACTACCACATGCGATATTTATAGTCTCCTTTTCAGGTACTAGCTGAGAGTGTAAACGTTGCAAAAAAATCAAACTACAATTGTACATTTTAAAATAGTGTTTCAGGACCCACTCAAATTTAAAATCTTCGAGGAAATTGCTCAACTATATTTCCTTAAATAAAAGCGTCATACTGTAGTATGTATTTTCTTAAAGAGCAACATATTATATACGGAGAACTTGTGCTTCAACTGTATTTTTCACACAGTACATATCTCCGTTTTTCTATCTTGCTCTTTAGGTTTGCATCTATGGCGCAGCAAGAGAAATTCCTCAATGCTCAATCGAAGAAACCATCAGCTTCATCGCCCCCACTTCCTTGGAGAACTCGTATTGCACTATCCGTCATCTCCGCCGTTACCGATTGTTCTCGCCGTCAGAACGGCACTGTCAACCGCCGCCTCCTCGGTTTCTTCGCCCTCACAACTCCGGCCAATCCCAATCCAGTTAACGGCGTTAAGTCCTCCGACGTCACCGTCGATCCTTCCCGCCATCTCTGGTTCCGTCTCTTCGTTCCCACCACCGATGAATCTCGGAAAATGAGTACACTTCCGATCATCGTCTTCTTCCACGGCGGAGGGTTTGTGTACCTCAGCGCGGATGGAATAGCGTACGACGCCGTTTGCCGACGTTTTGCCAGGAAAACGCCGGCCGTCGTTGTTTCCGTTAACTATCGGCTGGCGCCGGAACACCGGTATCCTGCGCAGTACGACGATGGATTTGATGTGCTGAGGTTCCTTGACGACGAGAAGAACCGGGGGATCTTACCGGAAAACGTGAATCTATCATGCTGCTTCCTCGCCGGAGATAGTGCCGGAGGGAACCTTGCTCATCACATGGCTAAAAGAGCGTCGGAATCAACGTCCAACTTCAAAACACTCAAGGTATGGTCCCTCTCTCTCTTCATTATCCTCCTCATTTTCCAAAGCATACATATGCCACATCTGCATTTCTGTATATTTAGTTATTTACTCCTACAAAAGAAATATAGGGACTACCATTTAATTTGTATAATAATATTAAATTATCACTGCCTCACTGACCACAATTATTATTGTGTCAGTTATTTATAATTGGTTGCTCAAAAATCTCTTCTACTTTTCCCTCCTTTTTTTGCGTTGAAAGTGGCTCTAAGAGTATTTTATTATTTTCTATTAATGTTATTGGATCAAAATATTCTTCAACAATAGGTTTTGTAAATTTTTTGTTTAAGTTACATCAAATATTGTCAATCTCAGTTATTTTTCGTACAAGCCCAATAACTTGGGGAATTTCAAAGGGAGAACTTCGAGATTTTTCTTCCCAACATATTCTAGAAGCAAAAAGTAATCTACGAAAAATACGAAAATTTCATTAAAAAACAACTTGGAATGCTTTCCGTTTTATCTGAAAATATGAAAGTCGAATTGATAATTACCAAGGTCGATAAATTGAAAGCAACAAAGCTTTTTATTTGATGTACCTTTTTTCATGTCTCAAATTCATGTGAAATTCTAGCAACTAAGAAAAGATTGTCCTTAAATGACTAAAATAGCCTTAAAAAGTGCTCATCGTTAACAATATTTAATTGAACTTAATGGAAACCGAAAGGAAGTAATTATGGTTATTTTGTTTAAATCATTCTTCTTTTTAATTTGTTTGGCTTAATGACTGTCTTGTCTTGATCTAACACAGTTTTCAATACATTAAAGTAAAATCGTTTTCATAAGCCACCATTAACCGATTTGGGTATAGTTAAAACTAAGATTGACAAGGTTTTTAATACTTTTCTGAAGTAGAAGTTCTACACCTTTAACTTTTATAAAGTATCATCAAATGATATAAGAATGGATAAAATCCTTTCACCTCTTACAAAAAAATCTTAATCCAAACTTTAAAAATAAAAAAAGTTTTTGGCATAAAGTACTTCCCCTTGAATGAATTCTAAGTGAGGGGAATTTAGATTTAATGGTGAATTCTGAATACTAGATAAAAAAACTTTTCACACAGTAGTTCTTGTTCGGCAAAAGAATAACTACTGTTGAAGCACTTTGAGACGTTTTACCAAACATCATTAGGGGTTAATTGGTAGAGTATATAAGAATACTACTGAGATGTATTAAATATGCTGGAATTAGTAATGATGAGATTAGTTATACTAGGATTATTTCTTATCTACTATTTAAAAATAATATATATTACATAATTTTTAAAAAAATAATATTTTGTTTATAAAAATACCCTCCACATGCTTATTCATGTGTCGTTTGGAAGGGCAGTTCTATTTTTATACATGCTTATCCATGTATCAAAAACTATGATATTGCTAATGTCATAATTTGCTATATAATAAGTGTATAACTAATAAAAGTATTAGTTATACATAGGTTGAAACATACACAATATGAAACAAGGAATAACTGATACATATAATATTTTTTTTCCTAATACATACCTCAGACGACCCCTTGGTAGGAGGTATTAAAAAAGATAATGCAAATATTAGCTCTGTGCATTACTAATATCTTGTTTGGTATATTTTTTTCAACATGAGTATAATTAATGTTTGTATTAGTTATACATCATACTTGGTATTATCCTATGTATAAGTAATGCATAGAAAATCATGACATTAGTAATACCATGACTATTAATGCACGCATTAATATGGTTAAAGACAAAATTGTCCTTAAAGCCCGTTAAAGCTAGAGAATATGGAGAGTTTTTTTATAAACAACTATTTTTCTTGATAATAGTAGATAAAAATTAATAATTGCATTACTAATATACCTTATTTTGCACTATTTTACTCACCCTACCGAACGACCTCTTAATGTTATAGGGAAATATGTTCCTCTGTTCTATTTTGTCACAAGTCTTTCAATATTGGCTAAATCAAGATGGAAAGTGATATGTGTAGCCGAAAGAAGTACTAATAAATCTAAATCGATTAACCAACTCCTGAGAAAATACCAATTAGATACTTGTACGAATCTCTTCCCCTTTATTCCTTTCGACTTGTTAATCAAGAGTCTTGATTTAGATTGTGGTCCACCACCAGTAGAGAACCCAGCACTAGGAAGCGTCCGCCTTTTCGACTTTGAATAAATTCCCTTAATTGTTTTTATTTTTCATTTTCTTCGTTCATGATTAAACCTTACCTGCTGCACCCTTCACTTTTTTCCGTCACAGTTGGTTGCGTGTTTGATTCTAATTAGAGGCTTCTCGCCAACAACTAAATGGAATTTACTTCCACTAAGTAAAGAATATTGATCTTTAGATTCCCTCTGTCCTTTCATTTTCCTTTTATTTTCTTTTCATTTCCCTTTTTCTTTTCAGAATTTAACAGTCTTAAAGACTTTGGAATTATGAAATAATGGTATTCCATAATAACTGTATGGTCTATTTGCCCAAAATCTAACCATGTTTTCAACTAATCTATAGTATTATGTTGAAAGAAGGGTAGAAGTATGAGGTTTAGCTAAGTGACGTATTGAAAAAATAACACTTGATACATTTAAGAAAAAATCTAATCTATATGTCTATATCTATACATATACCTATACCTATATTTATATCTATATCTATATACTATATCATATATAGATTCAATCATCAATTCTCCTCTTATTTTAGCTAAAATTATGGAATTGGAAAATAATTAAAAGTCATAATAATAAATAATAAAAATATAAAAAGATGTAGATTGAGATAACCAATGACGATTGTACTTTTGGACAAGTTAAAATATAAATAAAGTGAATGAATTTACTTAAGATATTAAGGAGTTGATGACTTTGAAAATTAAAAAAATTTATTTTAAATATAAGATAAAAAAAATTATTTATAAGGTAAGAGAAAAATTAAATAGTAATTAAAATATATATTCAATAACAAGAATAATGAGGTTATATTACTTTTTACAAATCGGATAAACGAATATTTTATATGTAAATAAATATTTCTTAAAATGATAGTGTAAACATTATTGCGACAATTAGATTTTTTGACGATTAATATTTGAATTGAATGTTGTAAGGTTAAGTAGGGGTGGGCATTCGGTACTTCGGTTCGGTATTTCGGTATTCGGTTTATCAATTATATATACGAAATACCGTATCAAAATATTTCGGTACGGTTCGATATTTCTTATTTTGGTTCGGTACGATTTCGGTTTAAACCAAATCTATGTTATAAAGCTTTTGTCTATTCAAATTTGTAGCTTTTCGGGTTGAAAAGATATAAAGACAACACCAAAAATAGATTGCAGATAACAAATATGTAAAAAAAAGAGGACAAAAAGTACGAAACAAAATAATTATTTTGTTAATTATATATATGTAAAATATATAATTGCTACAGAGTACAGAGAGATGCAAGTTTGAAGCAAAATAATCTTTTCTCATGTTACACGTAACACAAGCATAATCGTGTCTCGCAGACTTGCACTCTTACTCCAAAAATAGAGAAGCACAATATAATTTCCTAAAGAAATATGGTACTATGCAACCAATATTTTGGTAATCTTTCCAAATCGACCTTTCCGAGACTTCCTTTTTATTTTTAAATTCCTGTTACATAGGAGATTTGGAGATGAAAAGGAACAAGGACTTTAATGGATTCCATCTCTTTGTATCAGATTTTCGTCAGTATCATTAGACTGTAGAAACTTGAATCCGATGTTTTCTCATTTTGTCAAGTTTTAACAGATCATGAGATTGAAAATATAAAGAGAAATGTGAAAGCCAAAGTGAAAATCATGAATTACAAATCGAAGTATGGACAATTGATAGCAATAGAATTTAAAAACAAAGGGCTTCATGCCTAGCGGATCGCTTAAAAAATAAATCGTTAAAAAAAAATAAAAATCAGTGTTTCGGTATACCGAAATACCAAAATATCAAAAATTCAATACCGCATACCAAACCGAAATACCGAAATTTCTGTACCGAATTAGACCGAAATACCGAAATACCGAAAATCGAAATATCGAATTAATTCGATTTGGTTCGGAATTCGGTTTTTCGGATTTTATGCCCACCCCTAAGGTTAAGTATGAAGTATAAGATGATTTTTGAAAATGTGATCTAATTTAGCAAATAGAAGAATAAGATATATTTGCATTTGAGATGATCTTTTAAAAAAAATATAATAAGAAAAATTAAATTTTGGAATATTAGCTAGAGTCAAAGTTACGATTGAATTTGTTAGTTGTATTATATTAAAATAAATTTGATGAAAATGAATACTAAATTCAAACAAGCTAATAAAAAGCTACATGATAATATAATAGTATTAAAAATTGAATGATATAATAGCAAAATAAGGAACAAATAGAGAAAAAATAAAATTTTATCGTAAAGAAAAAAGAAAGATAAAACTTATTTAAATTTGATATAAAAAAGTTTTTAAAGCATGATAAGAAAGGTCATAATGTGGATAAGGCACATAACTGAATTTTAATAGATAAAATAAAGAATTAAAATATTAAATAATAAAAATAAATTAGAGATGATATGAGGATATTCATACTAAGAATTAATTTAGAAACTAAAAAGTAAATATATAATACTTAAAAATATTATCAATAAATTTAAACTATTTAATAATTTCGAGTATTAATTTAAAATAAAATGAATTTTTCTTTGAAGATTAAAAAATCACACATCTATCTATATTATATTAAAGGACAATAATGGAATTAAATAAAGACGCAAGTTAATGAAAGCCAAGTTAAAACATGAAATACTATAATTAGGTAATGTAATAGCAATAATTAGAAATTTAAAAATATTTAATACTCCATTAGAATAGAAGGGAAAGATGATTTAAATTTGAGATTAGATCGAAATAATGGTGAAAAAGCTAAAACCTATGGATAGGACCATAAAATTAAAGTTACTAGATATAGAAAAATAACAATTGGATAACAATTGGGTGAAAATGTAGAAGGATATGACTTATTTGAATTTGAGGTAAAACATAAAGTGGCAGTAAAAATTCTCTTAAAAAATATGATCTAATGTGCTCAAACAAGACATGTCACAACGTGATATGTTTAATATTCTTTAATATTCACCACAAAATAAAATGCAAGTACTAGAATTAAAAGGTTGAGTTATTACATATACAAAAATATATATTATACACTACAAGATATAAAAAAACATTTTCATGTGCTGCTTTTTAATTTATATCTTATCTGTAAATTTGATCAGGAATATTTAAATTTTAAGGTAATTTGCATATAATCCAATAACCCAATTCTTAATTTGATATTTGTGACCGCTCATCATGCGGGTACTAATACTAGTTAAATTGAAGGGATATATATTTGCTATCCGTGATCCTGTATTTGCCGGTTACTGTACTATGTGCTTCACTCTAATTGAATATTAGTGGTGAAAACATAGATTTAAAAAAAAGGTATACATCCATATTATCCACTAAAAAATAGGTTGGATATTGAACTTTTTAGAAATGTGCAAAATATGGATACGTTTCATATTATCCACTTGAAAAATAGATAATCAATGGATAACTAATAGGTTTAACTTTTACATTTGCAAATGCTCAAATTGGGGATTCCTCAAATTTGGGAGACTAGAAATTCTCCCAAAAATTATCATATTCAAGAAGCCATAAATAATATGGATATCCATATTATCCGTCGATTAACTCATTTTTTATAAGTATTAAATATGAGTCGGGTCGGATAATTTATCCGTTTTTACATTACCTTTTTCAATGCCATATTCGACCAGACCCGTTGGTTTGCCAATGCCACCCCTATTGAATATTACCAACCTTTCAAATATGATTCTTACGTATTGAAAGATCATCTGACTCTAAAAGGTGATTGGACTGGTGGCCATACAACCATTTTTCGGAGGTGAGGAACGAACCGAAGCAGAAGTAAGACTAGCAAAGATTGACCCATTGATATCAGTGACTCGAACGGACTGGACATGGAAGGCATTCCTGCCACCAAGTGAGGGGATGGACCGGGACCACGAGGCTATCAATGTTAGCGGCCCAAGGGCCGCTGATATATCAAAGCTGGATTTTCCGGCAACGGTGGTAGTGGTGGGTGGTTTTGATTCCCTTCAAGATTGGCAAAGGAGGTACTATGAATGGTTAAAGAAGTCGGGCAAAGAAGTCTACATGTTAGAGTATCCAACCATGGTGCATGCTTTCTACATTTTCCCAGAGCTACCTGAATCTACACAATTGATTTCTGAGATTAAGGACTTCATTCATAAGCAATGCTCTAAGGTTGTGAAGAATTGATTTGCCATGATATATTGTTTCTTCACCAATCTAGATATCAAATCATGTGCAGTAATTATAGAGTTCTCATGGAGCTAAACAAGAATATATGAGAATTGACAGGTTAGTGGTACTCTTATTGTTGGCACTCATATTGTTATGACATTCTACTTAATTCTTGGTACTTCATTTCCTCCCCAACCCCTACCCTCCTGGTCTGGAATTTCTATATGTTTATATCTATATTCTTCAGTTCTACTTACTTTTGTTTCTTTTTCTTTTTTCTGAGTTAACTGGGATAAGAAGAGTAAAGTTGGTCGATCCAATTTCAGCAACTTGTATTCGGATTGCATATTTGATTGCTTATATAAAAAGTAATAATGGTATATGAATGTTTGTTAATTTCTTTATGTTCTACTTATCTCTTAGATGGTAGAGAGTAAGAGAATAGTTGCTATACTGACTTTGATCTTTAACAACGCAAATGCTTTTGTTCCTGATCACGCTTAACTATGCCTTATAAAAAGGATTAAGCGGTCGCTATAAAAATAATCCGGTTCAAGAGTCTGGAGTCGAATCCCACAGAGAACTAACCTATTTGTTATAACTTTTAATATCTGTAATGATAAGTTCGGACAATTTTCAGAGTTCAAGATTTTATTTGAGAATTAACAGAAATTATTTAACTAGGGAAAATGACAATAAAAACTATCAATGAGCAAGAATAAAGTTGAATTCAAGGATAAAAGGATTTAGGGTTATTGATTTCCCCAATAGTCGGATGATGAGTGTACATATCTCTCGATCAATTACGATAATTTACTAGAAGTATTCTCTCGAACTACTCTAGTTGACAATTTGTACAACTCATAAATATCACACCAAAGCTTCGTTATCTCTAATCCTACTTTTAAATTCAAGTAATCAATCTCTTAACTTACTCGAAAGTGGCGTTGTTCAACAACAATCTAGTCAAGTGTTCTTTCTCAAGCAACACTAGATAACTAGACACAATTAATCAAGGGCCCTTCAATTAATCACAAGAAACACGTATAGTTGAACAATAGAGTAATAACGACTCAATTATATCAAAACATAGTCAAGACTTCATCCAACAATTGGTTCCATCAACCATAGATGACGGGTTTAGCTACTCATACTACTATGCAAGATTACAATATAAAAAGTCATAACCAACAATGGAAATAAGAAGAAGAAGGTGAAAAACTCGTAGAAGAATTTTCCGTCTTGCTCCTTGTGTGTTCTTGCCTCCAAAGTTCTCCTAAAAACAGAGATACCCTCTTTTTGGGTGAGCTGGGCTTCATATACCAAGATTACTCGCCTCTACAAAATTAGCTTTGAAATATTTTTCTCGAAAGCACGTGCGTGGTTGCGCATCAACCGCGATTTAAATTATATTTAACAATCATAGAATAACACAAATTTTTATGTTATAATAAAAAAAGAAATTATAAATTAGTTTTGATCTCAATCTAAATCAAGACCCAAGTTTTTTGATTTTGAAAGAAGAAAACTAAAAGATTTGAGATTAAGAGAAATGCTTATATTATAAATTTTTTAAATTTTGGAGGCTCTTTTTGAGTGTTCTTGCTAAATATTACAGATAAAGTAATAAAATAGAGGGGAAAAATAAAAATAATAAACGACAAATAGGTAATTGGGAGGTAGTCAAAAAGGAAAATGACTAGGAGAAAAGAAATAAAAAGCACAACGAAAAGGGAAATTCAGATAAATTCCAACTTGAATTTACACACGAGAAAAACTTTCAAAAAGTCTATCAATTATGATACATTTGTCTAGTTTGTGAATGGGGGTGACAAGATCACATATTTAACAAATTTGAAAAAAACCAGAGGTTATTTGTATTCCTCGGAAACCCCCGCCTACCTTCCCGATAGTCTCTTCCTTCCTAGAAATAGACCTAGCTTAATTTTTTTTTATACATAAATATATGATAGTTTTACCAACCGAACAGGTGTCCCTATATTAGCTTACATTATATTGTTGTCTTTAATTTGGATAAAACAGGACCCTTGTCAGCTGTATTCTTTTATTCATGATGGCTTCACAGACCAATGTAGATTATGTAGGTCTTTTGTTATTTGTATGACATGTATAAATAACTTTTTCAAAAATCATGGTAAAAATTGCGCGCGGCACTCTATTTGGTCGTCTTCATTTAATCTATACCCACTTTTTTAAAAACTTTTAACTTGTACCCACTTTTTAAATAATTTCAGCTCTCCTTTCCCTCGCTGAGCTGAAGTTCACCAGTTGAGCTGAAGTTCGCCAGTTATAAAGACAAAACTTCAGCATACGGGGCTGAAGTTCCCCAATTACAAAGACAAAACTAGAGCTGAAGTTTCCCAGTTACAAACTTCAACTCTAGAGCTGAAGTCAAGTTATAAAGACAACAACTTCAGCATACGGACTTCAGCCCGTATGCTGAAATTTTTTTCTTTATAACTGGGAAACTTCAGCCCCGTATGCTGAAGTTCCTCATTTACAAAGACAAAAAGTAACTGGGGGAACTTCAGCTCCGTATGCTGAAGTTCCTGTCTTTATAACTGGGGAACTTCAGCCCCGTATGCTGAAGTTTTCCATTTACAAAGACAAAAATTTTAGCTCTAGAGCTGAAGTTCCCCATTTACTAGAGCTGAAGTTCGCAAGCTACTTCAGGCCTGTCTACTAGAATGCTGAAGTTTTGCGTGATTGCCTTTGCTACTTCAGCCCCGCATGCTGAAGTTATGAGCAAAAACCGGTACAGATGTAATTTTTTTTACAAAACGGATATAAGTTAAAACGTGGCACAAAAAATAAATACGGATACAAAAGCCCCAAAATCATGCATGAGTTATATTCATCAAGTCATGGTAGTTGGTTCGCTCAATCAAAATAAGGCATCCAGTGCTATTTCCGCCCTTCAAGGTCAGGTCTTGACAAAGTGGTTGGTAATAATAGCAAGTTGTGGAGGTGTCTAGCGGTGGATGTGGCTGAAAACTGTGTTTTGGTGGGAGTCGTTACTGGTGGTAATAAGTACAAAAGTTATAAAAGATTACATTCACATTCACATGAATAATTAATATGAATATATTAATAATTTTAAGACAGTGTACAATATTTGAAGATCTAAACTGTTAAGAATTAATAAATGGTTGTACAAAAAAAAATCAGAAATATTTTGTAGGCTGATCTATGAAAAATTCATATTCAGACAGTAAAAACAAATGAAACCTTAATTGACATCGACAAACAAAAAGAAAGAGAAGAAAGAAAAGGTTTGAGGTAGAAAGTGTTTATTTGTTTAAAAAGATGGTCCATTAGCAGCCTTTTACCTAATCTCTTTTTTAATTAAGGAAAAGTGAAGTATATACTCTCGTATTTCAATGTACATGGGACTACCGCTTTTTGGAAAGTTAAAGATACCTTTTTATTATCGAGGCTTTTTAAATATTTAAAATTATTAAGACTTATATTATTTTTTATGTAATTTCTAATTATGTAAATTTTATTTTAAAAAATTTAAAATCACGTCTAAGTTGTAGGAAAAATAAATAATTTGATCTTAGCACTTTTGAGCCATGTTACTAAGGGTGTTAATGGTTCAGTTCGGTCGGTTATTTTATAAAATTTGTACCGTATCAATTTTTCGGTTACTCTATTATGTACAACCAAAATTAAACTTTTCGAAACCGTACCAAGTATGTCAGTTTTTCTTCGGTGTCGGTACAGTTCAGTTGATTTTCGGTGTTTTTTAAAATGTCATGTAAAAGTCACTAGTAGAACTAGAATACAATAATACACGTACTTTTATAGGACTTAGCAAGACTCTCTATACATTTACAGTTTAAAGGATGATGAATTAAGAAAATATAAAAGATCGTTAGAGTATACTGATCCATCAATAATTCTACAGCAGCGTAAAAAATCCTAAGCAAATACAAAAAAATATAAATCACACGAGTGGAAAGATATTAACCAAGGTGAGACTCAAAAATAAAGTCTATAGAAGATTAAATATTCAAAAAAATAAATATAAATCATACGAAAGAAAACATATTCAATATATTGTAGTTTGCTACTCAAAATCGCTGCAATACCTTGTGTCTTGCTAGTGAATATGTTGAAAAATATTTAGTTTCAATAGGAGTAGCATAATAGGTTATGAAAGTAGGATTTTGAGTTTAATTACTTGTTGGCTTGTAACTGTTTTCATAATTCCAAGGCCCAAGGAAAAATTTTAAACTTAAAATATAAATATATTTCTTACATGTAAATTTATTCGGTACGGTTCAGTGCTTTTTCGGTTTCTAATTATCGGTACGGTTTTCTATAAAAACCTACCGTTTTATTTAGAAAAACCTAAAAATCAATTTGAAACGGTACGATGAGATCGATTTAGCGTTTTTTACAAAGTCCATTGACACCCCTACCTGTTACATAAAATGAAGCAGAGAGGGAGAGAGAAATCTTTATTCGTACCAAAATAAGTTTGCTTAGACACTCATGACTAGGAGTTGTATTGGTTTATTCTGCGTTGTATGAGAGTATTCTAGATTCATAATTGATGTTATTATTCCTATTTTAAACTTATTTTTGTCTTTTAATTTGGTGCATAATCAAGTGAGTTGTTATATTAGGTTTGCCTAACAGGATGAGTTAGGTGTCATCAGAGATTAAGAATTATTTGTTTCTTGACAAAGTGATTGATAACTTCTAGTGATTAAGCTTCAATGGAGAAGAGAGAAGAAGAAGATACGAAGAAGTATCAATGGAGAATAAGCCGCTTTTTCTCATAGAATGGATACAGAGTACATGATAACTAACTGCTTGTTAGTTATATACAGTGTTGTAACTTAAGTTAGTTGAATACATCTGTCATTAACTAACTAACTACTCTTAGTTAACTAACTACAGTTAACACTAACTAAGCCAGCTAACTACAGTTAGCCTCATATCTTGTTAACACCCTCCCTCAAGCTGATGGTTGAAATATATTTTTCAACCCCAGCTTGGACAGTAGATAGTCATGCTGCAACTTTTCAAGACTCTTAGTTAATAAATCTGCAAGTTGCTCCTTAGTAGAAACATGAAATTTCTTGATCATTCCCTGAACAATTTTTTCTCTCACAAAGTGACAATCAATATCTATATGCTTTGTTCGCTCATGGAAGATAAGATTAGCTGCAATCTGGATGGAAGCTTTACTGTCACAGTATAACGAAATAGGCCAGTTGATGTCAACTCCCAGCTCTTTGTATAAGCCTGTCAGCCAAGTTAGTTCAGCAACTGTAGAAGCCATGCTTCTGAATTCTGCCTCTACTGAACTTCTGGCAACTGTATCCTATTTCTTCGACTTCCAGGATATAGTAGCATCTCCAAATTTTACTAGATATCCTGTAACAGACCTTCTAGTTTGTAAGAAACCTCCCCTATCTGAGTCACAATAAGCTGTAAGTGTGTCTGAGCTGTCTGAGGGCATTAGCAAACCTAGACCAGGTGCTGCCTTGATGTATCTTACAACTCTGTGAGCAGCTTCAAGGTGTGACTGTTTTGGCTTGTGCATAAATTGGCTGAGCACTTGCACAACATAGGCAATATCAACTCTAGTCATAGTAAGATACAACAACCTTCCTATGAGTCTTTGATATTGACATGGATCTTCTAGTAGATTGTCCTCTCTTGCTGTATCTGATATTGAGTCACCTTTGATAAAAGAATCATACTCCATAGAGGTTAGTTTCACATTGGACTCTAGTGGAGTACAAGCTGGTTTGGATCCTCCAAGTCCCATTTCAGATATAAGTTTCAAAACATACTTCCTTTGGCTCATTACTATGCCTTTTTTAGACCTAGAAAACTCTATTCCAAGAAAGAATTTCAGCTCATCCAAATCCTTCATTTTGAACATGAGCTTGAGGTCATTCCTTGTTTTAATAATCAGATCAGAGCAGGTACCTGTCACCAGTAGATCATCTACATACACCAAGACTACTGTCAGTGCAGCCTGCTCCTTTTTGGTGAAGAGAGATAGTCATAGTGGCTTTGAGTGAAGCCAAGACCCATTAGTGCTAGTTTCTTGTTCCATTGCCTAGGAGCTTGCATCAGGCCATACAAAGACTTGTGAAGTTTGCAAACATTAGAAGTCCCACCCTGGCTTGCAAACCCCTGAGGAATCTCCATGTAGACTTCCTCTAGAAGATCGCCTTGTAGAAAGGCATTATGGACATCCATTTGAAAGACAGGCCAGTGCTTGGCTGCTGCAAGGGAAATGACAGATCTCACTGTGACCATCTTGGCCACAGGAGAGAAAGTTTCTGTGTAGTCAAGCCCCTCCTGTTGACTGTACCCTTTAGCCACTAGCCTAGCCTTATATCTTTCCACAGCTCCTGAAGCAGTGTACTTCACCTTATACACCCATCGACAACCTATAGGCACTTTCCCAGAAGGAAGATCAACAATGCTCCATGTATGATTATCATCTAAGGCTGCAATCTCTGATTGCATAGCATCCATCCAGTGTGGATGTTTTATTTCCTCAACATAAAAATGAGGCTCTTCAACAGATGAAAAAGCTGCAAGTGCAGCACCAAAGGACTGGGATACATGATCATAGGATAAGTAGTTTGACATAGGATAACAGCAGGTAGCATTACCTTGCTTACTGAGTGACATAGTCTTTAAGCCAGACATGAGGTCTACTAGTTCTGGTGAATTTTCTACAGGGATCAGGGATAGTAGAAGGCATATAACTGTTAGAATCATCAGTTGTCTCGACATATTCTACTGAGCCTGATGAGAGGATTAGTGAGGGTTGATCAACTATGTCGGATATGCCACTGTCTAAAACTGGCTCGGTGGATTCAACACTAATTGAGGTGAATGATATAGTAGAAGAGGTAGAAACAGGTATAATGCTGAGGTCGAGGACTGGGAACAGAGATGAGATAGTAGTGGGAAGATGGTTGAAAGGAAAGACATCTTCTTTGAACACTACCTCTCTTGTGACTTGAAAACTCTTTGAGTGAATAACATACATCTTGTACCCCTTCTGGGTCAAAGAGTAACCAAGAAATATGGCTGGGACAGCTCTTGGTGAGAATTCCCCCCCCCCCCCTTGAGATCAGTAACATATCCCAAACAACCAAACACTCGCAAATGATGTAGTGAGGGAAACTGACCATGCAACACTTCATAGGGACACTTGCCTTGAAGAGTAGGTGTAGGCAGTCTGTTGATCACATAAATAGCAGCCAGAACACATTCTCCCCAGAACCTTAGAGGAACTGAGGCTTGGAACCTCAAGGCTCTTGCAGTGTCCAAGATATATTTGTGTCTCCTTTCAGCAACTCCATTTTGCTGAGGAGTGTAGACACAAGAACTTTGATGAATGATTCCAAAAGACTGCAGTAATACT